>WYDI02035667.1:0-29062 GCA_009867235.2 Psittacus erithacus | reverse complement strand
TGAAAGTTAGAAACACAGCACTGCACCAGCCACTAAGAAGGAGAAAAAATGACTGCTACTGCTGAACCCATGACACCAGCCCAAATGATATTTTAATTTATTCCAGCCACATATGAATCTAAAGAGCCCACACAACGTGCAACAGCTAGGATGTAGCTTAGATGAACGTGAGCCATACCTCCTCCAAGCGCATTGTACCACAGGAGTGCTGGTGGTCCTCTGCCAACCACAGGGAGTTCTCCCACAGTTGGCTGAGATGAAGTGGTGGGATGGACTGAAGAGAATCTTCACCAAAAGACAGAAATTATGCTGTCTCAGCCTAAAGTCTTCCACATTTCCTCATAACAACACTTCAGACCACTAGTTTGCTAATTGCTTACCCAGCCACATGCTCCTCAGTTTGTTTTCTGGCTGTCTGCTTTTTAGGGCATTTCCATCATTTGTCTCCATGAGCAGAGCACATAATCCCTTCCATTACATGGTGTATCAAGCTGCAAGATCTGTAAAGCATCATCCACTAAACAAGGTGTAAAAGTAAAAATTTATTCAGTTCCTCCCACTGGACCAGTTGGATCACCACTGCAGTTCACAGAATCTGATCACATATTTCCCTCATCTTCTCTTTGCCTTTATTTTCTTTCTCTATCAGTTCCTCATTCTCTTTTTCTCTTGTTTGATCTTTCAGTTGGGTTTGGTCTTAAACAGCAGATCAAGCTACACTGAAAGTTTCAGATGCATCTATTTTTATATTAAGATGTTGAATCTTCTACCTTGCAACAGGACGTTTCCCTACTATAAACAAATGCTATTTCTGGGCTAGATGGAGGAGTACAAGAGAAATGCTTTTCTCCTGTGATCCAACAGCTTCACAGACAGGGTGAAGAGGGCTACTAAGTAAAGTCGGGCACCCACAAGCAGCCTTTGCAAGAATAATTGCTGCCTCCTTAATGCTGCTATGGGCTTCATCCAGTATGATATGTGAGAGAAAGCATTTTATGGAAGAGAGGTCTGCCTCTCCCTGCACCAGGACATAAAGCCACCCAGACCTTTTGCTGGGAGCAAGCTAGATGTGGGAGTTGGCTCTTACTTTCAGAAGTAATTTGTTGTTTTCAGGAGTAATTGTAGTACTCATTACCTTGAAACACACAGAAGAGATTGGAAACTGGATAGCAATAGCAACTTGGAGAAGGACTAGAGAGAATTATCCTTCATAACTATGCTTATCCATCTAGTTTATTCTCTTTCAGGTAAAAAAAAATAGAATTCTAAACATCTTTGAAAATAATCCCAGTAAAGTGCCCCAGATTTCCATTCGTTACTTCCAAAAATACACACAGCAAGAACATCTTCCAGGAGAAAGCTTTCCCTACTGCACAGTGCAAACCTTTCTCCCCAGTGTAACAGCATTCATGATGCAAAAGAAGTCATCCCTGTAGTGAAAAGGTTATAAGGATTTAATCCCAGGCAACTTCTGCAACTCCAAAATTATAGAAACAGACATTTCTGGGTTGATTCCCTCCTTCCTTCATCTGGCAGAATGTGGAAGTTTCACTCAAACCTGTTAGGTGGCTACGGGCCTCCCTCCAGTGCACTGAAAAAAAAAAAAAAAAAAAAAAAAAGGACAATTCTTCCTCACCTTCTGAGATTTAAAACCCAGCAGCCTCCCTTTAGGTCTAGGGAGCTTGAGGCAGGTGCAAAGCAGCCTTGATTTTGCTTTAAGGCAACATCATTCTATTCTTTGTCATAAAATGCCAGCATTCATTATGCATTCACCTGCTGCATATGAATGAGCAACGGGATTACTGCCGTGGACCCTTAAGAGCATCAAGGAGCAATACAATTTTAACTGTCATTAAGCTTTAAGTAGCTTTTGTACCAAAAGTTCAGATGTCCTCCACCAATTAACCTTCTCTCCTTAGAGCCTGCATACAAACTTACGTCTTATTTTGACGTAATAGAAAGACAGAGGTCTGTTTCCAAAAACCCGATGTGCCTGAGTTGAGGGCAGGTCACCAGACAATGTCTCTGCTCATTCTACTGACTCATCTATCTTCAGAATAACAGTAAGGATGCTGGCTTGTAGGCCATACGAAAGCCCTTATAATTCTCATTTGCTGCAGGTTGATTTAAGATCTCTAGCTGCAATTCTCATAAGGAATTCATTATTTCATGAAATGAGAACAGCTCTTGCTCATTGCTCCCTACTTAGGCTGCATTTGAGGGCAATCAAGTCTGGGCCCAGTGCTGATAAGTCCTTAACATAAACAAGCTCTGCTGTCACACATCACAGGATACAACGAGCAGGCAGGAAAACACAAGTGACAGAGAAAGCATCCTTTCAGAATCAACCTGTACTACTACCAAGCAGTCACCTGCAAGCTGTGTCTGTGGTGAAGGTGAATTACAGCACACAAATGAGCCACAAGCGTGGACAAGAACAAAACAGACAAGGACAAGACCCCCACCCAGCCACCAAGTTCTATCACAGTTACTAAAGCAGAATAAGGATTACACCTATGTAATGCTGAAACTTGTCACCAGCAAAGACAGGTCTTGCTGCAACATTGCTGGGACCTCACTTAAGGAAAGAGGGAACAGCAAACTTGTCAGGTCATCAGGTCAACTGCTACACAAGCCTTTTTATTTGAGCTCAAATTATGCACTTACTATAGTTCTGTTTCTGCACAATCTCTTTTTTTCTGTCCACAGGTATCATCCTAACAAAGGTGAACACTGCATGCAACCAAAGTGCCACATTGCCTTCTTCTGAGGCCACTTCAGTATCTCCCATAAGCACCGAGGAAAAAGATATCTCACAAGTGCCTTTGTCCCACTTTTCTCGTATTCTCTGCTGTCACCTCCTTATTTTTGTCATAGCATTTAGACATGCTAAAAAAATAACATATCATAAAGTAAGCTTCTAAATGTGCAATGCTTTAAGCTGCAGTTTAATCCTACTAAGGAAAGTTATTATTCTCAGCAATTCAACTCACAAAGTCTTGCCCTTGCCAGAGAACTGAATGGCAGGGCTTTTCTTTCATGCCAAAGACCAATTACAGCAAGGTTTTACTAAAACCATTTAAGCCTCCATGCCCTCTTTATGTTTTTCATGCTGGGAATATCATGTGTTTTCATCGGTTTGTATTAGGCAGTTTTTCACGGCTGGAGATTTCAAACACTGTGATTGTCCTGCCAGGAATCACATAGGGGGCTTTCCTTTGGAAATTCAGCTGCTATGATTGTCCTGCCAGCACTCATGTAGCTGTGTCCTGATGTGGAATGCCCTACAGCTTTACTGCGCTAAGAATTTAGCTCGTATGTTTACCTTGAAGGGAATATGGGAACACCAACAGTGAACTATTTCACTCTGACTTGTCCGAGTTCCAGGATGTGATTTCACCTCACTTTGCAGGGTTTGTACCAATTAGCAGGCACAGAGGGACCTCCTTTCTGAATAGGCACATAACAGCTCAGAAGGGATTCAGTTTGTTTTTCCAAGCGAGTTATTTATGTGAAATTCTCTTACAGTCCCTAAAGCTACAGCTCCCTTCATGGAGCAGCCAATGTGCTTGCCTGGGTGAAGATCCTGTCTACAAGTCTGAATCACATTTCTCCTGCTCCTCAGACTGAAGGTGCCACCCCACACTGGGACATAAAGAACATATCCCAAGCAAGCTGAATTGCAGGAAAGAGTGCTTGCACTGGAGGCCCTTTTGCAACAGGCAGCAATGGGCTTGACCCTACTCTCCTCTTACAGTGCAAAGCAGCAATATACTAAGCAGCTGCAATTAGCAGAGACTGATGAAATACCTTTGCTATGGGGGCAAAGAGAAGCAGAAGCCAAGGAAACAGCACATACTGTTGCAATTTGATACTGTACACCAATTTGAGTAGTGTAGGAAGGGAAACATTCTCTTGAATAGAAGTAGATGTACTGTTAGGAAACTCACTTTTCAATTCCTTGTCTTGCTCACAAAATACATCTCACATGTACAGCTTCTATGACCAAAGAGCAACTTGAAAGTTTTTGTGCATTCTTTCTACCTAGCAGCTCGGTTACACTATGAAAAGGGGCTGCAATTCCTCCGGCTGTATCCACACCATGGAATGCATCCCTACCATTTGCTCTTTGAAGAGTCATGATTTGCGCCAGCTAGAGGGAATTCACATCTAGAAAGGACATCTGCTCTACACTTACTATACAGTCCCTTTGTACAGTCTGGTTTTGATACACAGCATCCATAAGAACAGAAAAACCTAGTGCTTTCCTTTTCAAAAAGAACTCATCAGGTCCATACAACACGAAGCATAGTTAGTGGTGAGGCAGCAGAAGTTTATTCTGCAAGATGAAAATTAGACTTGCTGCTGCAAGTTGCAAGTAAACAAAAGACCACAGGTAAAACAAATTTAAGCAAAACCTTGAGTTAAACTTAACAGCAGGAATCCTTCCCAGCTTTCAGTGCCCTTCCTTTAGCTCTTCTACAATGAGAGCTCAGACCAACATGTCCCACCAGGCTGTGCACTCAGCTTTCCTGTACAGCTCCTCAGGACAAGTAGGAGATAGCTTTTGCATTCAAATCCAAATGTCCAAGACAACCTTCTGGAACCACACACCACAGCTGACATAACTGAAGCTGACTTCCTAGGCCTAGCCCATCCTCTGGGTCAGCCACCAATACGTCTTTTGGAAATCAGTCACAGACGACAGTTTAGAAGCATTTTCTTTTTGCTCCTGGTTGTCCTACTGGTAACTGCCTAGGTTACTCACATGGAATTGTGGCTACCAACACATTCATATAAAAATATTATGCAAAACATATACAAGCATATTGTCAACCTCATGACTTCTGAAGTGCTGGCTGGTTTTCAGGGAGGCTACACACAACACCACAGGCAGCACAAAGTCACTTTGACAGAGGCAATTCCCCACTTCCTTGTCTTCCTATACAATTCAAAATCATGAGCTAGCTTGCAGTTTTTACTGCAAACATAGCAAACTTATGATACATCTTCTGCAGCTCCTTGCTTTTGAACATAGCTCTACCTGACAGTTGCTTACTCTGCCTGAAGGCCTCCAAGCGTGATGCTCCACAAAGCAACTGGAAACACAGAACCTCAAGAGGAACTTATATGTGTGGGAGATAAAGCTTCTCAAGAAAAAGGATATAAACCACAAAACTTTTTGCCATCATTGAAGGTGACTGCAGACACCATGATTTTTATACTTTTTAGAATATTTTTAAACTCTGCTCACCCCAACTCCCAAAGATTTCTTCTTCTCTTCTCAGAAAAGATCATAAATTATGAAATGGATTTAAAACAAAATCTGTCTGCTTTTATAGCTCATTCAAAGTGCTAACAGATTTTCTGCTATACATTCACCAGCCCAGCAAACATCTTTGTTATTGACTATAGCTGTTGAGAAATCTCACCTATTATAGCAGTACCATCAATTTATTGATAGTATACATGCACAAACTAGGCATTTGAGTATGGGATAACCATAAAAAAAGATGTTACTGTAGTCTTCTCAAGTGTTTGTGGTTTGTTTTGGTTTTTTTCCCTCCTCCAGCATACAGGAACAAGTGATAATGCTTCACCCTATTTAAACAGCAGTTCTTTCAAAATTCCTTCAGCAATACTGTCCTTTGCAGATTTATTCATCTATGCAGATTTATGCAGAACCTGCCATCCTCAAAAGTTTGCCAGTTCTAAGTGAGATAATATATTTTTCTAAGCTGGGTTTCACCAAGACTTTTCCTTTCATGACACCCTTCAGTGTTTCCAGAATGGAAAGGTTAAGGTTTCCTGAAAAAAATCTTAAAATGTGGAATCTCAGTGACAAACATTTTGGCTAAGAATTTTCAGACCTCTCACCCATAGAATTTCATTTGCATTTTATTCCCAAAAGTAGCCTTTAAATAAAAAATGCAGTTGAATGTCATCCAGGCTGCTTCTAGGTATATTGCATCACACACTAAAGATAGGAAGAAGAGAATCTTATTTGGTAGATGTAAGCATGTCTTAAAATGCCTGCTAGCTGCTCTTCAACCCAAGTCACTTTACTCAACAATGAAATAACATCTGAAGAATGACTTCCAGAAATGCCACTTCAGCCCCAATTAGTCAAACCTTGCTCTGAAGCACTGTATGCCATTCAGAGGAGCAGACTCCCAGAACATCAGGAAGTGCAGAGAAGACTGTGCACAGGCACGTTGGGAAAGGAAACTACTCCTTCAAGGCAGCAAAAAGAGTGCTCTTATGAATTAACATCAGGGTGCTGATACGCTTAAGATTTGTAGTCAGCATCACTGTACTCTCTTGTATCCCTGGGCACATGATAACCTCCACAGGCACACATCCCACTGTGCTGTTGTTTGTGTGCTTATTATAAGGGTATGTAACCCAGTTCACAGTGTTATTCAAAGTCTAATTTTAAGATTAGGCACAGCAGATTGACCGTGTACTTGCTATTATCTGTAATAAGAACACACGTTTTCTTACAACCCTGAACATTTGCCTCTTTCAGTTATTTGTCAAATTACAAAAAGAGAGCTCATCACTAAGCTTAATGACTGAAAGGCACTAATTGTACTGCTTTCCATGTAGTATATCTCCCAGCATCACACAAAGACCAGAGTGGAAATCTCACCCAACACAGGGATGTGTAATAAATTGCATATTCATTTCTGATCACGCAGGGACACCTATATGTAGAATAATGAGCACACGTTTATTTAGACTCCAAACAAAATGAAACTGTTTTGAGACCTTCAGTGAAGAATAGTGTGCACTTCAGTAAAGACTTACATTTGAGAACCCCTGCTTTGAACTTCCTCTCAACTGTGCTATGGAAGATCTATGCTAACTATAGCATTTAGGAGCTTTTGTACACAAATTACCTTTCGAAGCATTTGGCTTTCCTCCCCTTTCCCACCCCCCAGCATCTTTGAGCTATCACTAAGCTGCAGTGGGAGAGCAATAAAGCTGCAAGTAAACACTCTCACATATTGCAAATACTATCTCAATTTGCAACAACCTCAAACAACACAGGGCCCATGGTCTGCCTTGTAGGATAAAAGGAACAATTGGAAAGAGGTTAAATAATTATTTCTAAGTTTATATTGAATAAGATAATTGAGCAGCGTGGCACTCAACCCCATGAAGTACATAGTCAGATTTATCAGCAAATATTTTTTGAAAGATGGCTACTGATCTCAAAGACCCTTTATGTCAAGAATGGCCCATCTCATGGAAAAGACAGTATATACACTTTAGAAATTACTACTTTTATATATTGCTGACATTTGATAATAAACAGCAGTGCTGCAATATTTTTATAAAAACAAATGCTAGCACTTGTTCAAAAGTGGATAAAAGAAAACCCATAACCTTCTGAGTTATAAGGAAATATTTTTTTTACACTAGTACTATGAGAACTCAAATTCACTGCCTTCATAATAGCATACAGCCAAGCTCCTCTTTTTATCTGCCTGAAGGCAGAAGAACTTTCCTAGGGGCATAAATTATGGGACAGCTGCATTCTTTCATCTATCATCTTTCATCACAGTGCCAGCACTTGAAGCCTTCTCCATTACCTTTTATGCTCCAACTCTTTTTCAGTTCCCTTCTTTCCACAAGGCAAAGTGCTTGACCTTTTTCTTTCCCAAAAAAAAAAAAAAAGTTAAATACTTTTTCATGCTGCTGTAATTGCAAACTGCATCCATTCCAATCTGATATTTATCCATGTTTACTTTACGTACTTTCTGAAAATGGCCAACATTGCCTCTTTTGGATCTATCCCAGCCTTTTCTACGACACCATTTTCTTTTGGGCTGTGTTGAGAGTGTGTGGAATGCATTGTTCATTTACAGTCTGTTATAGTGCCTATGGCTCTTCCCTCAGCACTGACATCACTATTTCTAGCACAGGTGCTTGTGCCCAGACTAAAAGGAATGAACATAGGTCCCAATTAATTGCACTCAGGCTAGCAGTTTGTTCATACCTTTATCAGAGTGACAGATCAGAGCAGAAATGCTCTAGCACCCAGAATATATCTTTTGCCCTTGCTATCCATTTTGGCTTAGTGCTCAGAAGCTATGACATTGCAACAGCATTTGTGGTTTTCCAAGTTATTTCCTTGCCTCTTCTTATTTGCCACAATACACACTGCTGAGTTTCAGATGCTTTTCTTCTCTGCCTTTAGACTCTAATCTTGGGCTATTTGGTATTCATTATTATGAAAAAACTTCCTCCATGATCTTCAGTACTCTTCTGCTTAGTTAATAATAGTGGTAACTGCTAGTTCTTGGTCTTTCAGTAGCTGCATTAGAGTATGTGGTCCTTAAACCCTGCCATGACCTTAATTTCTTTTCATGGTTCAGTTAACCCAGGTATTTCTCAGTACACAGATATGGTTCACACTGTGTACCAAGGCAGATGCCACAATTTGAAAAGGTATGGGATAAGATACTAATGCTACTTATTCATTGCAAATAGCATATGGCCCTGGAGTCTGAAGATCGTCATGTATGACTTTGGGGTTAGCGAGACAAAACAGAGGTTTTAACACCAGTGTAAGCTTCCGACAAGCACCTAAAGATGGCGTACTTCTGTCTCAAACCTAAAGCTTTACAGCTTTCCACAACTCTTTTATTCTTTCCAGACACTGGCAAAACTCATTTTCCTATATAAGTAGATCTTCCAGAACAACTAAGGTCTTGTAATTAAACTCACTGGGCCATAATTCCCATGTTCCTTTTTTCTTTTCTGCAAGTATATTTGTCCTTTTGAAATCTCACCTGTCCTCTGGGACTTCTCCAAATTAACTGAAAATGGATCCAATTAACCAATTCACTGAGCACACCATGTTAAATCTCATCTCTCTGCTGATTTGAATATGCTCAGATTCTCCAGATTTTCCTGACTTGTTACTTTCCCTTCTTTTCTGTAAGCTTTGTCAAACCTCCTGCTGCATTCACTTCTAAAGTGAACACTGAGGCAAAAATAATAGTAAAACACTTTGACTTCCAGAATTTCCTCCCAGAGGACAAACTGGACATACATTTTCATTATCCCAAAAAATCAGTGTTGCTTACATAAAAATACACATTCGTTCTTCACCCCGCTCCATAAATGGCAGCCAATGAGTAATGAGGAACAAATACAACTCTTCTGTAGAGCCATCAGTTTCTGTTTAGTTGCATTTACCAGCTCCCCTACTCTAGTTCTCCACTACAGTGACCCTTCAATAAAACATGATGCACATCCCTGTATATAACTAAGTTCATAGATTTAAGGCTGCTACTGATTAGCTGACACTTTGGTCTGTTAGCTGTGTGAGGTCCTCAGATGGTTTCCTGGAGTTACAAATGTGTTTAGCTGTGGACAAGTGCTTAAATATAGCTGAGACCTGTGTCTTTTTCAGTTTCCTTTTTATGTACTTCTTCCCAGTTTATACTCGTTCCTAGTCCAAAGGACTGATGGACCATTATTATGCTTAATTGTAAAAATACCATCAGTGTACTGAATGCTTCACTGTTGTGATCTTATCAACACTTTCTCAAGAAAGTCTTTCAAATTTATTTCAAAGACAAATAAATCAGAATACAAACACAGCCATAATCTCAGTAAAGCACCATACATCAAGAGAATAGCACTATCCTGTCTAAATAAATCTCAAAATTCTGTCAAACCATTCTGATAAAGGAGAAAAAAAGTACATCAAGTATATCCAAGAGTAAGTACATTTGTATATCAAGCAACAGCACATGAATTGAACAGTATAAACAGAATTACTGCAATCTTTGTCGCACAAAAAAGAAAAACACCACCATCCTCGTACTACTTACTGAAGGATGGACAACACAGAAACCAACAGCCCTGTGGCCAAAATAGTTTCTCTTTTAAGGGAAAAATTTTGATAACAGCTTCCTGAAAATTCAAACACATTTACAGTCTTGTAATCACAAAGTAGATAGTCAAAAACTGATAGCATTTAAATGAATGAGACCTTGCAGCAGTAAATGGAGGTATGACTAAAGGACATAAGCACCAGCAAAATATTTCAGCTACAACTCTTTCTCTGAAAAGTTTAATTTCTGCAGACAAGTGAACAAGAATAGCAATGTTAATGAAAAAAGTCAGCATAAAATACTGTCCTGGGTTCAGCAGTAGCCATCATTTTTTCTCCTTCTTAGTAGCTGGTACATCGCTGTGTTTGTAACTTTCAGTCTGGGAGCAGCGCTGATAATACCGATTTTTGTAGCTACTGCTTGGAATGTTTACGTTAATCAAGGACTTTCTGAGCTTCATGCTCTGCCCTAGGAGGAGGGGAGGCCAGGAGGAAACAAAGGCAGGACACCTGACCCAAATTAGCCACAGCATGTCATGCCCAGGATGTAAGGAGCAGTTACCCAGGAAGGGCTGGAGATTCTGCAGGGGTGGGGCTGGGTCGGTGGTGAGCCATTGTATTCTCTTCTCTTGTTATTTCCCTTATCATTATTATTATTGGTGGTAGCAGTAGCGATTTGTGTTATACCTGAGTTAATAGACTGTTCTTATCTCAACCTGTGGTAGTTGTATCCTTTCGATTCTCTTCCCCATCCCTCCGGGAGCCGAGGGAGGAGGTGGGGGGGCAGTGAGTGGGCTCTGTGGCAGGCCTAAACAACCACAAATACTGACAAACCTTTGGCTTGAGTAGTTTGGAAATGCCTGGGAAATTATACAAATTGTACTTCTGTGACTTCATTTTCTTTTCCCAGAATACCTGCACTGCCATTTTTGACTTGTGTTAAATTAAGTACTGCCTTTTCTCTGGTAGGTTTTACTATGTGCTTTGAGTCCACATATTTACTCACATGATTAAAACATGTTTTTATTTCCTACTGTTCCTTCCATATGGGCCCTCACATTTTGTCATTATCAATATACCATTTTACTATTTTGATAAGGGACCAAAATTCCCCTTTCTTATAAGAGTTCTTTTTTTCCCCTTTGTGCATTATTTAACTAAACAGCCCGTTAACCAACTGCTAATCTCCTGTGACAGGGCAGCAGTCTCTCATGAGTTAGATAAGTGTGTATACAGTATGACTAATTACAGTACAGTGTTAACATGATGGAGACAGAGCAAACAGACATCAGACACCAGGCAATCTCTGAAGCTGATCTGTTATGATTCCTAGATCCCTGCTATACAAAACACGAAGTACACAGGGCATTAGACAGACATCAGATAATCTTTTCAGCTGTATAGCTTACACGAATTGGGAAGTTGGGGCTGCAGCGGTCACACACAAATTGCAGAGAGCTACAGTGACTTGCATAATATCAGAGATCGTCTTTCTAAAGCTCTCTGGATAGTTCTAGGTCAAGAGTTTCATTACAAAGCACAACTGTACCAGCTGTAACTGGCACTGCCTCTGCAGGAATATAGATAAATGCTCTAGGGAAAAGGGCAAGTTGCTGATAACCTCCCATTATTCACAGGTGCTTTACCAGCTGGCAGCAATGGATTAACATATATTCACTACTACCACTGAACTTTAGGCTTCACTGAGGTGAAAACAAAGGCATCAGCCATGGATTTCTGACTTCTGCATCTAAAAGTTAAATATATTTAATAGCAGCTTTGCTAACTCACTGAGCCCAGTTACAGCCTCTCCTCATTGCACTTGATCATGATCATTCAGCTGCAATAACTGAAAGGTTTAATTGGCAAGAACAATAGCTCTCAAAGGGTTGTGGTGGATTTTTTTTAAATGGATAAAAGTTAAAGGACATGGTAGAAGTGTAACCAGTATATCTCTGTACGATATACTAAACACCATTGTTTAAAAATAAGTCCCTCTCTTTCAACCCAGACAAAGGCCCCAAAATACTGAAGGAAGAACTGCATTAGTTCTTAAACCCTACTGTGGGCTCAGTGGAGGGGAAAAAAGCCACAGCACACACTACCAAACACATTATCACAGAACATAAACATTGGAATTCCCATAGACCAAGCTGGGACTTCAACACAGGTCAGTCCAGTCCAGGATGACGATTTCAATTAACAAAAAAAAAACCAACCCAAAAAACAAATTAAAAAAACCTGAACAAACAAAAAAAAAAAAAACACACAAAAAACACACCATAAAACAAACCATAAAGCAATCATCATGCTGCTTATAAATTAGCCTGTTTTCAGGAAACAATACTGTGAACTTTATTTTTTAATTATGCTTTTTGACTAAGCCAATCTCCCAGGTACATTTAAACATGGATCCGTGGTAGCAAAGTAACATACTGCAGGGGTCAAAAATAAAGTTTTACATTGCTAAATTATTAATTGATATGGGCAAGAATGGGATTTGAAATACAATTGACCATAGCAGTCTTGAAAAACACAGAATCATAGAATAGTTAGGGTTGGAAAGGACATTAAGATCATCTAGTTGCAACCCCTCTGCCATGGGCACCAAAGAATATTTTAAATCCCTAGTCAATTAGAATAATATAAATTACATTTACAACTAAAAAGATACTACTTTATGTAGATACAGATGACAGTCTGAACATTAATCCACAGTAAATGGAAGTACAAAAAATTGCAGTATAACCAAAGACCATTTCAGGCATTCACAAAACCATACGTAGGCCCCATAGAACAAGATCATCTTTACACTTATGAGACCTTTGAACTTGCTCAATTTACTATATTTTTCATGGTGTGACAGCACAGAAGGACTTGGAGATTGAACTTTTAAGTTTTCACTATTAGAAGTACTATTTGTGAATGAAGCATAGGATCCCCTGGTCTTGTCTAAAAGAGGTATTTTTGCATTGCTCTAATGTGACTGGGCTTGGACCTTTCAGTTAAATTAAGACTCCCAGAAGTATGATCTAATTTGCATCCTCAGCAGTCATTTCCTTGGCTTCCAGTTGGTCTCTTTTAAAGAGCTGACTAAGTGTATGACTTTCAATTGCCATTAATCCTGCTGAGCTTCAGCAGCCATCACACATTTTAGGCACTTACGCAGCATAACACCAGAAGTTACTTCTGTAATTTGTAAGAATTTTACCGTTGGTTACAGTGGCAGAAAGCTCTTACTCCACAATCCCTCTTCACAGCAGCAGAATCCCTCTTTCCATAAAACAAAATACAGACATTAACTTCAGTAGTCTACAACCCCATCTCAGGCTCTCTAAAACACCTCAAGGCCTGAGTTTCTAGCTCTCAAAAGCCCATGGATCTGTGAGGCACACAACCCTAACAAGCCCCAACTTAAACTCCAACCGTAACAAAACTCCCTTTAACCTTTTTTCGAATGCAGCCTTATTTAATCTCAACAAAGGCAATCAAGGAGCAATAGAATACAGGTTATCACTCATCAAGCAGTGCACATACACCTGTTTTACCTAATGCTCAATCAGGCTCAGCTGATACAAACACCTATAGAAGGTAGGGCAGCTTGTTGGCCACTGAGTCCCTTTGCTACCAGTACCTCAATACAAATACAATAAAACGAAGCAATGAATCTGCAATATTCATAAAATAGCACATGGATCACTTATTTTTTCCACATTTAATATGTATTATCATCTATGAGAAAGAAAAAAGTATTCAATCTTAACTGTAACTGTATGGAAGATTGAAGCAGACCAGGGATAGCTAAGAGGCAGGGGGAAAGAAAACATTTGCATTTCATTACTCTTAACAAGTTTGTTAACAAGATATGAAGATCCATATTTCACAGTTCATAAGAGTCCCCATAAGTAAATCTTCATGAATAGCATAAACATAATTGCAGACTATTGACCAGAAATAGTTTAGGATTAATTTGGCATGGATGGATAAAGAAGGCTTCTAATCTTCACAGGATGTAATTCCATCAGGTTACACTCTCTGAAAAATTAATTGGATCGTGCGGTATCAGGGACATAACAAGAAATCATCTCTTCCCCTCTGGTGTTAATACAGAATTATTTCTTATGGCATATTCTCTGTAGTTTTAATTTGGCAATGGGATCCAGAGCATCACAGCCCTCGTTGGTAAAAAAAAAAAAAAAAAAAAAACCAGAAATAGGCTTAAATTTCTCTTTTGCTCAATTTCATCTCCTAATAGCAGCCTTTCAATATCTATGAGGTAGCTATCAAGGCAACAGAGCCAAGACTCCTTCCAGTGATTTATGGTAGGAGGATGGTAGACAAAGGGCATATATTGAAAGAAGAAAGTTTTGAAGTAGATATAAAGTTGCGCAGTCTGCAACCTCAGAGACAATCAAGACCCAGCTGAGCACCCTCATCTGATCCTGCTTTGAGCAGGTTGAGGTGGACTACAGATTTCCTTAAGGTCCCTGCAAGCTCCAGTTTCACTATACTCAGTGCCACAGGCCCCTCCTATGATCTTATTACACTTTGTCACACTCATGGACCACCTGAAATAATTTTGTGTACTTTCTTGTTTCTTGCATTTGTTAAGTATCCTGTAGGCAGCAGCAGGGAGAGAGCTTTTTGTGGATTTGCATGGCTCATATGGGAGAATCTATCTGGATGGCCCATTTCAGTTGTTCCCCAGCTTGGTTTCTAGCTAGCCTACAGACAACCTTGTAGTAAGGCTGACTATTGATTTCAGTAGTTATCCATGGCTGAAATTTGGCCTTATCAATATAATATGGATAAGACATATTCAGTGTTCCCAGTTCTCACACCATATTTGCAGCCCCTAAAAGCACTTGAGATTCTTAATTTCCATTTTCTTTTCTTTTTTTTTTTTTTCCACAGAACATATTTGTAAGCTCAGAAAATTCTAACATGATTCAGATATAACACATCAGCTCAGATCCCAGAAGACACATCCAGCATGCACTGATTTCTATTTGCATATTACAATTTTGGTGTCTGACTTGTAAATACTTAGGGTTAGCAGTAGTAACATTTCCCCTACATTTTGGGCTAGTAGTCCCACCTAGCACAGCATCTGCAGATAAAAATGTAAAGGAGAACAGGCAAAAGGGAAAGAAACTAAGGCAATAAGAAGTATGCATAACTGCAGATGGAGAGGGAAGACATAATTCACATGCAAAATGTAACATTATAGCAACTTCATTTGGTTTTGAATTTATAAGGTAATAAACAAGCCTTGCAAAAGTCTTCTAAGAAGCACCACCACTCCCTTGGGCCAAGGTCCTGGCATTTATTTGCCAGAGGATTTTATTGTCTCATAAAGCAAAAGCCCAGTGAAGCACAAGCAAAATATTTCTTGCTCTGTAAAATTGTAATATCACACATGGTTATTTACTGTATGGTAGCCCCATTATTTTTTGTCTCGTCGCAATGTTAGGTGGTGGCATTTGAGGAAAAGAGCTTTGCTGGGTGCAATTAAAGAGAAACTGCCTCTTTCCCTTTCCAAAAAATAATTGTCCACTGGGAGCTTCTGACTGCTACATAGTTCTGACATTTCAGCTACTCCATTTTAGGACCTGTGAATGGGGAACAGAGAGAACAACCTTATCAACTTTCAAATTTCAATGTAATCAGAAATCAAGCACTTTTAATATGATAGATTAGTTCAAGAGCATGATCAAGCTAAGGAGCCGACATGCTCGACATGGGTAGGGAAACTAGCTCTTAAGTCAATATCACAGTCTCAGGCAAAGATATTAAGCTATGAGAAGTACATCACAGAGCAAAATTCAACTGGCTGACTCTAGGGCAGAATATGCTTGGCACACAAGTTTGTATAAGGATTTTTTTAATCTTTTTTTTCCATGGCCACCATTGGGTTTGTATTTTTAAGTATTAGTATTGGCCTATTAATAAATGCTTTATGTCATCTTCTGTAACTGATAATGGGAGAAAGATAAAGATCCACTAGCAGAAGCAGGTAAGAGGACTATCTTTTAGCTTTAATAATGCAAATTTTCCCCAGTAAAGAGCTGTGATTTTAGTTTCACTTTCCTCTCACTCTGTGCCTGTGTGCTTGCACACCTGCAGGAAAGGGATGGATAACTGCTCTGTTGATAGAAAGCACATGTGTTTATTTCAACCAAATCTCAGGTTTTGGAGGCCATATAAGGAAAAGGCACAAATGGGTGTGAAATTAAAGCAAAACCAGAAACAAAGTAAATAAGGGAAATTCTAGAGAGGAAGTGACTGAAAGAGCACACATGACACAGAGCTTATCAAAGGCACAAACACCATCATTACAGAAACCTCTGCTACAGGCAATAGGCCATGCTGGGGCCAGGCTGGTTTCCCATATGTGCAACATCCATGAAAGAAACCAGTTCTGTTTAAGAACAATTGAACTGAAGAAGTTTGCTGGATCTTTGTTCCCATAACAACAGTAATTCACTTCTCTTGATTCCATGGTTTTGGCACTTTGATAAGAAATATCCTATTCTGTCATTAAAATACTGGATGAAGCACAGTAAGATACAGAGAAAAATCTGATTAATTTACGGCACTTCAAAAATAGCCACTGCAGGTTTTATTTGGGAAATATATTAAAGAGAACTTCTGCCTTGATCAGTATCAGTGAATTCTTGTTGGTGTTATCATAAAGCCACACAAACAATCATTATGGCACATACTATATAAATATATTATTACTAATAGTCTCCAGACAGAAGAGACTAATAAAGAGAAGAAAGAAGAAGAGGAATGCTGTTATCTCTATTTCACAGGTAGAAAGCCTTTCCTGAGAGAAGAGCTTCCAGTTTTCAGTGGTGAGGCCTGAGTTTTTCATCTGCCCTGGAAGGTTTGCATTTTGCTTAAGCCTTTCAGCTTCCATAGCCATCCTACACACAAAAGATTAATTCTGAAACTCCAGTTTAACATCTGGTCCTAACTATATCTATTTTTCCACTTGCAGTATCCCAGTCCCAGTAGTCTCTTAATTTATTCTTTCAGCTCATATCCCATCAACAAATCCTGTGGCATATTAACTGAGAAACCACACACCTTTTTGCAATAGGTACATACATAACTCTCTAGGCCTGCTTTCATGTGCAGCCATAGTAAAAAAATACATTCCTTGCTGAACACAGAGCAACTGTAAAATAAAAGGGATAAGACTTTAGCCTCATTGATGTCAGTGCCAAAACTTGTCACTGATTTCAATGTGACCATGATTTCATCTAGGTTCTCAAATTTTCCCAAGAGAATGTTCACAGGTGAAAGCTTCCAAGCTGTAGTCCCTAGCCCACAGAGCCAGGTCTGTGGAGAGGACACTCTTCTTATAATTTCCACATGATACTTCCACTTGAAATTCTTACTCCTTCCTTTTGTCTTCTTCCTCTGGAAAAACTGTGAATTACCCCCTTTTCTATACAATGCCATTTACTTCCCTGTGTAGGCAATGCCAGTAACTGCTTAAAAGATGCAACCTGTCTCAATAAATTACAGATTTCATAACTCTCCAGAAATGAGATTTTTAGTTCTGCAAGTTTTGACAAGAAACAGATCCTCATCTATTTTTCCCAAATACTTTTCCCAAAATATCCCAGGGTTACCAGGTTAGCCTTTACTTGTGTCATCATTGTGCAGTTTAAGGAGTCAGGGAATTCTGGGGTTTTGCATTTTGGTATTCAGGAATGCAGAGAGGGAGGAAGAGAAAGGAACAGCAACATTAAAAAGAAAATCATTCCAGATTTTACCAAGAACTAAAAAATATAAGTGGAAATCAATTTTATCTGTAAAAATGGACTTTAAAATCATATTTCATTATGGTAAGTCAAAAAAGTTTAAGTAGTTACACTGGCAAGTAAGTGGGGCCAGATCAGATTCCTCCTGATCCTTTCCTTCCCCTTCTTCTCCCAGCCAATTTGCTCACAAAAGTGAGCAAAGTATTAGGCAAATGGCTCTTCCTCTGTGGGGCTGAGGAGAGGATTAAGAAATTTAGAGCTCAGGAAGAAATTATGCAGTGTAACCTATTTCTTGGGGGGCAAGTATGGAAGGATTTATACAGAAGAGGATTAAGCTCTCCACAGAAATACACCACTGGAAAGAACGTCCAGAGTAACTGCATCTAGTCTCCTGCTATTACATATCTTCTACTATTAAATTTATTAAAATCCATCTCAAAGTGTTTTCCGTTTTAATCCCACACACAGTAGGAAAATGTAGCAGAAACTCGCTGTTTCGAAGGTTTGAAACATTCTCTCTTTCAGTTAGCGCCAACTGTTTCTTTGAGATTAAACAGGAGGAAGAGAGAGAAGAGCTGTAACATCTGCTAACACAGTAATGGATTGTACATAAAGTCTTCATAAAGTTTGTGAGTGGGAAAAATATATAAAGACAATAGAGTCTATCAGTCTTGGTAGCACCTCTTCAAAAGTGCAATTAGCATCAGAAGGGAAACTTCTAAACAGCGTCTCAGTTTGTTATGTGATTCTGTAAGGGTCTTCCTCAACAGATCTGGTCACTGTGGAATTCAAAAGGAAATGCAGGGACCTGCCAGGCAATCAAGTTTATTTCATTACTGGGAGAAAGGAAAAAGGAACAGAAATTTTATTAACTTTTCTTTTTTCTGCATCTCACCATCAATACGAAAAGGCTCTGGGTTTGGCTGCAATTGTACTGATACTGCAAGAGGCAAAGTACATCTTTTGCCTTTCCACCACTGCATGAACTGTGCAGCAGCAACACCTCGTTTTCTCAGCAATTGTTCTAAGCAAATAGGAACTCAGAAAACACATTAGGGCATAGAATGTAATAATGCATTACACTTAGCAAGTCACTTTTCTGTACGCAGGCATGCTTTCATAGTTCCCATTTCCCTCTCTCAAAATAAAAAAATTCCTTATCACCACAGGATATCAAAAGCTCTTCCTCATTAACACAAATTACAAGCAAGCAATCTTCCTCATCTCTGCCAATCAATAGTATTATGCCAAGTTAGAAAACAGACTTTTCACAAATGAACATGAATTGTCTGCCAGGAAAAACAGCAGGAAGAAAGAATATAAAAATATAAGAATATAAAAAAAAAATCACTTTCCCCTATCAGTATTCTTACAACTGGTCCAGCATTTCAGCTTTCTCCAGCTGATGTGTAACAAGTTCATCCTTTGACAAGGGACTGCATAACAAAGTGCATGGCTTTTCCTCCTCCATTGTGGTGAGAAGACAAACAAGACTACAAACTGCCAAGACACCTTCAAAATGCAGCACTCTTGAAAAGAAAGGGAATTCTAAATTTGAAATTATAAGCATTTTTATGACAGTGTACAACAGATCTCACTGTGCTTAGAATCCCACTGCACTGGATGTTGTATGGAGACAGTAAGAGACCCTTCCTTGAGGAATAGCTGATAAAGAGCTGCCCAAAGTTCATCGAGCAAGGCAGTAATAGGACAGGGTCCAGACCTGACTCTGTATCTAGCCCACCTTCCCCTAGAATCACAAGCTTTAAGAATGGTTACAAGTCTTTATCATTATGTTTTGTAGATATAGGTTTAATCCTCTCTCCCCTTACTCAGATACTTCAATACCTCCATATTAAGGCAACTATTTAGGCACTCCAATATCCCACAGAGAGGATCTTGAGGAGGAGTTAGCTTAGACAACCTGAATCAGATTGGATTGGTATCAGTTCCTAAAGGGCTTTTCCCACCACTGGAAGACAAGTTTTACCATCTCTAGCTAAGAATTTGGATTCAAGTGATAGATTATATTTCTACCACATTAACACTAAGGGTTAATTAACAGGACAGGGTAAGGGCATTGAGACACAGCTTTTTCCATAATTTTCCATTATCAGAAAAGGCCCTTCCTCCCCCCAGTAATACTGTGATGTATGCAAAAATACATCACATATATATAGGTATATGTATATTGAAAGAGAAGATTTTATATATTTAAACATATATATAAATTTTGGATATACTTTCCTCCTTTGCTTACCTCAGTGTTGTTTGTCTTTGCAAGCTGCAACTTCTTATAGAAAAATGCTACAAATTCAATTCTAATTGTATAGATTTACTATGGTCACGTCAAGTGAGATCAAGATTCCTTTATTCCTGTACATTCCTTTATATTCAGAAAAATCCCTGTACATTCCTTTATACGCAAAAAAATTATTATTGCTTGGACAGGGCTCACAGATCCTCTTGCACCTTTCACTTTACAAAGTTTGGGACCTGGTTGTGAGACCTGAAATCTATTCAGCCCTTAAACACAAATAATCAGCTACCTTAATAGTGCTGGCATCAACAGTGTATTCATTCTATTATACTATATCACAGACATAACACAATCATGTCACAAACTGCCCTGAGAGAGAAGAAAATAAAACAGAATAGGAAATGGCTGAACTGATGGGTGGGTCTTGGACCATAGTGTGTATCACTGATAAGAACGATGAGTTTATCACTGTATAAATATTTTTAATCTGCATGATCAATTAATAATTTCTAATATTTTCTTAGAGAGCTGATAAAAACTATTAAGCTTCAGGCTCATTTCAGTAATGTTTAAATGATTTGGAAACCTACAGCATGAATCAATCTACCGACATAGTCCCCTAGGAATTAGCAATAGAACTCAAGTAATTTTTTCTTATCTTACAGAGAGCACTGTGAAAGGTATTTCAATTTATTGTGGATAATAATCTATCAAAATAAACCTGCTCAGGACATACCCTGAATACAAATGAGGTAGCACAAAAATAGAAAGGAAAACATGAATTTTAATTAACCCTGTGATGGTTCACAGATCCTGAAGCACTCCGGCTGAAAAGAAACATCTTTTGAAGCTTATAATCAACTTACTTGTTTCTATGACGTACAGTATCAAATATATGAAAACAACACCACAGGATATTTGTAGATGAGGAAAGCATAGAGAAGGAATTCTTCTGGTACTAAATAGAGCTACAAACTCCTAGATCAATAATACCAGCTCAAACCAGGCACTGCATGCCTGTCCCTTAACTCATCACTCAGGGTCCAAATCCAGCTGCTTCTTTACCTAATTAGGTTTAAATTTCCTCCTCTGAATCTTGTATTTTCATCCTGCCATAAAGTAGCTTGTTGCGTGGCCACAGGCTATTTGGTGTTTTATTTTCAGCTCTATGATCTGTCTGATAACTTTAAGACTTCTAGCTCTCATATCCTAGGGTGGCAGAGATGGCATATTCTGAAGAAACAGAAGGCAAAAAGAAGGAGAAACAATAAAGAAAATCCTTGGGACTTCTTAAGACTCACTTGCATTTGGCCAGAGGAAGTAGAATCTAAATAAAGATAAAAATGCCTTGAATGCTAATAAGTCAATGAATTTATTGAAAAGTATACAAGAGCTTGAACTATAGGAAGGTCAGCATTGCCTCTCATCACATTATCTCCTTTAGTGGGATGCCTGAGAGTGGGCAGTGTGAACACTACCTCTTGTCACATGAGTCATGTGATTCCTGTAACTAGAGGACAAACCTCCAGTTGGCCAAGGCTTAATGAATGTAACAAGTAAACCAATGCACAATATGGATTTATTCTTTAGACACCAAACTGCTACAGCTCTTAGTCCTGTTCACCCCATGTCCCCAGCTCATCATCACAGCCAAGGGCAGTGGGTGATAATCTTCTTCCTTCAGTTCAACAAAACACCCATGGACAAGAGCAAGATCAGGGGCTGAGGCTTCATTCTGAGCCCAGCAGACTTCCTAAGCACCCTGTGCTAGCCACATGGGCTGTCCAAAGCTGGTCAGAGGCCTGATGTACACTGATTAGGACACAAAAAACATGACTGCCGCTTTTCTATGTTGCTAGTGTTCACATCCAGAGCACACAAAAACTTCTGAACAGCAGCATTTCTATCTTGTAGCCATCAGTTTTCACATGTAGAAGGCTGAAGCCTACTACCAGAGGTCAAATCACGAATCAAGAAAATCAAGAATTTCTTGGTGCCTGTGCTCTGAAGAAAGATTTCCGTAAGCCAACCAAAAGGATTCATTAGGGCAGCAGATCAAGGCGTGGGCTTAGGAGAAAGCAGGAGGCAGTGAAATGTCCCCCAGAAAGCTCAGAATAACTTTCTGCAGAGGGGTAGCTCACAGAGCGCTAAAGCCACTGAAACAACAGCCATGAATATGTTGCCTTTGTTCTTCGTTTCCAAACAGAAACACCTTGGAAGGGCCTTGAGGTGGTCCCTTTCCTAGCAGATTGGCTGCATGTGCTCCGGGCCCACCCAAAAATGACATAGCTGGGATGCTCCTTCCTCCTGGCGCCTCCAGTGCCCGGGGCTGCGCCTGACTACCATGCCCCAGGGAGGCATCGGCCCTGCAGGACCCTGACACTGGGCATTTTGCGAAGGTGGGCAGAAAAACCTATTCAGAAAACACAGGGTATTTTGCCTAATACAAACTCCAACCCTGGTATATTAAGCTACTGTTCCACCTCTGTATGTTAGCAACAGTAATCCCCTGAAAAATGAAAGACTTTTAAACAGTAATTAGCTGATAAATAGGCAGTTACAAACTATTATTTCTGGTTAAAATTAATGTAGCAGCAGTATTTTGATAAATTCTAATAGGAAAAACTTGGAAGCCTCCTCATAGTATTTAACATAAGGCAAATTAAAATGCTGACATTTTTATGGTGCTTTAATTAATGAGAATCTAGAGTGGAATTCTCATGCAAATAGTGTACGTATTGTATGACAACATTATTAATACCAGAGTTAATTATGATTAGTGCTATTACATTGAGTACTAAATGAATTAACAATAATGAGGTACTCCTAATACTATCATCACATTTCCGCATACATATTAATGGATAGGTTTCACCCTGATTAGAGCTGATAAATTATTAGCAGCAAACAAAATTATCTCTTTCATTTATCGCTTTTTCTCTCCGCCCAGTATTCAGAAATCAAAGCTCATTTCTGAGACAGCACTGTTACTCATGAATATCCAACATATTTCTACCCTTTATCAGACTGTTCTTACAATGGATCATTAAATGAAACTTCCATCAGAAGGCATTATTTCTACTTCTAAACATTTTAAGCAGGGAATGTCAACTTCTCTGAGCTTATTTATCAGGGTGTCTGTTATCAGGAGCTTTCCCTAAGTCACTGAGCAATAGATCACTGCGTTGCCATTACACAGCAACCTGAACTGTCAAAACCAAACCAAAGAACTGAACTTACTGGGAAACTTGAAAGATGAAGGGGTCATTTTCAAATACTGTAAGTCCCATATTAACAAGGCACCACAGTAGCCAGAAAGGGCCCTGCCAGACTTCCATACTTCTTCCACAGTTCCCAGTCAGAAATAAGTATGCATGTGCTGCAGGCTTTGAGCAGAGCAAATTCAACATTGCCAGGGCCTTTCAGACACAGAACATGTTCTGCATTCAGGCAAGAAATCCAATGTGTAGGGAGAAGGGAAAGAGGGTATGAAGAGAGGCAATGAATTTGCTGCAAGGGTGAGAACATGTGGGTAGCACACACGGTAAGCGCAGCGCTTCCTGCACATCCTCAGCACAAATGCAGCACGCCAACCCATCCGTGCACAAGCATATGAGTATTGGGTGGCTGCAGTGTACAGCAAACATGCTCTAGTCATTTTTGTAAAGTTCAGCACACAGGAGCAGTACCAGCCTTGGCCAGGCTCGAAAACATTCTCGAATCTTATACAAATATGAAAAATCCTCACATCCACTTGTGCACCATTTCTGACTAGAAGACGAAATGTGTCCGGGAAACCTTGTTAATTGCTATGCTTAACCTGTGAAGCAGAAGTTGACTGGCACCATTTCTTACTTTGTCTTAGCTTATTCGTCTATTCCTGCCAACTGTTTTCCCTTCCAAAAAGTGGCTGTGATGCAGAGGCACACAGAAAAACAGCAAGGAAAAGTTAAAAAAAAAATAAATTACTTTTAGACAGGTAGGAAGGGCTGTTGAGGAAAAAAAGCAGGAAAGAGTCAGAAGCTGAAAGCTTCATAGAACAAAGGAATAAGTCTGAGCTTGAGAGGACTGCTTTTAATAGCAGTCAGGTGAAAAGTACTTCATAGACAGGACAGCTTTTGTATACTAGTTCCTGATGTTCATTTCTGCTTATTTCTATTTTTCTGTATCATCCCTGATTGCTGTATGTTGTTTCAATTGCTATCACAAAATAAGTTTATTTCATGCGCTCATGAGATATCCTTCGGATCCTCTCACTGCTGTACTACTTTCAGAAACTCAATAGCCAGAGTACAACTAAGAACTTCTTAAAAATCAGTTCAAAATCATGTAACCACGTGTTTTGTAATAATTTAGTGCTTTGGTTTAAGGAAGAAATAAAATTGTTTCTTACAGTGAGCATTCAAAATCTATCTACTAACTGCGTAGACAGCCATAAATCCTCTTTGATAAGATGTTCTCTATCCTCCAAATCCTATTGCAGCAAGGCAGTTACCAAAGCAGTACTTGCATAGCAGTACCTAACACATAAAGTATATAAAAAATTGTGCAGAGCAGTATTGGGTTTTTTTGTAACAGAGAAGTAGTTGGATAGTATTCTCTCACTGTTCATGTTTCTGATTTATATTGACAAAGGCACTTAGGACACAAATATATTTTTCTGTTCACTGTGAAATACCGTTGTTCTTGTTGACTTCCAATTTCAGACATACTCATGCTTTACAAAACAGTGGAATATGATCTAATTAAAATTTGCAATGTTTTCATTTGCTAAGATACTAAAGGAAATAAATTTTAAAGTGTAATCAGGAAATAGCAGAGCTGGTTTTCATCTAACTTATAGTGGTAGTTCAGTGGAAATAATAACATTATGCTAGTGTAAAAGCAATCACTGAGAGAAAAACAGATTGTTCACTAACTTCAAATAGTAAGCAATGACTTTTTTGCTTCCATATTCACTGACAAGACCTCCAACCACACCACCCAAGTCACAGAAGGCAAAGGCAGGGAGGGATTGGGAGAATGAAGAAACACGCACTGTACGAGATCAGATTTGAGATCATCTAAGGAACCTGAAGGTGCACAAGTGCATGGGACCTGATCAGATTCATCCATGGGCCCTGAGAGAACTGGACTTAATAGGTGACTAAGCCATTAGCCATCATATTTGAGAAGTCACGGCAGTCCGGTGAAGCTCCTGTTGACTGGAAAAGGGGGAATATAACACCCATTTTTAAAAAGAGGAGAAAGAAAGACTTGGAGAACTACATGCCAGTCAGTCTCACCTTGGCGCCTGGCAAGATCATGAAGCATCATCCTGGAAAGTATGCTAAGACACATCATGGGCAGTAAGAGGATGACTGGTGACAGCCAATGTGGTTTCACTGAGGTCAAATCAGGCCTGACAAATTTGGTGGCATTCTATGACAGGGTAACAGCACTGGTGGAGAAGGGAACTAACATCATCTACCTGGACTTCTGCAAGGCATTTGACGCTGTCCTGCATGACATCCTTGTCTCTAAACTGGAGAGACATGATTTAACAGATGGATCACTCAGTGGATAAGGAATTGGCTGGATGGTCACACTCAAAGAGTTGTGGTTAACAGCTTGATGTTCAAGTGGAGACCAGCAACGAGTAGCATTACCCAGGCTTCGGTACTGAGGACCAGTACTGTTCAACATCCTTGTTGATGCCACAGACAGTAGGATTGAATGCACCCTCAGCAAAATCACCAGCAACATAAAGCTGTGTGGTACGGTCAGCACACTGGAGGGAAGGGATGGCATCCAGAGAGACCTTGACAGGCTTGAGAGGTGGACCTGTGCAAATGTCATGAAGTTCAACAAGACCAAGTGCAAGGTGCTGCATCTGGGTTGGGGCAATCCCACGCACAAATACAGGCTGGTGGAGGCTGGTTTGAGAGCAACTCTGAGGAGGACTTGAGGGTGTTGGTTGACAAGAAGCTCAGCATGTGCGCCTGCAGCCCAGAAAGCCAACCATATGTTGGGTTGCATCAAAAGGAGCATGTCCAGCAGGTCAAGGGAGGGGATTCTCCCCCTCTACTCCCTAGGACCCCAACTGGAGTACTGCTTTTAGCTCTGGGTCCCCCAGCACAAGAAGGACATGGACCTGTTGGAGTGAGTCCAGAGGAAGGTCACAAAGATGCTCAGAGCACAGAAGCACCTCTGCTGTGAAGACAGGCTGAGTGAGTTGGGCTTGTTCAGCCTGGAGAAGAGAAGGCTCTGGGGAGACCTTATAGCAGCCTTCCAGTACCTAAAGGAGTCTGCAAGGAAGCTGGAGAGGGACTTTTTACAAGAACATGTAGCAACAGGACAAGGGGTAATGGCTTTAAGATGAAAGAAGGTAGATTTAGATTAGGTATTTGGAAGAAATTCTTCACTATAAGGGTTGTGAGACACTGGAAGAAGTTACCTAGCAAAGCTGAGGATGCCCCATCCCTGGAAGTGTTCAAGGCCAGGGGTTCAAGGTTGGATGGGGCTTTGAGCAACCTGATCTAGTGGAAGGTGTCCCTACCTGTGCAACTAGAAGAGCTGCAGCTAGATGATCTTTCAGGTCTCTTTCAACACAAACCATTCTATGATTCTTCAGTTAACCTGCTTGTTTCATTGACCTTCCTAGTACAGAGAAAAATTCTCATGTTAACATGCATGAATAAAGCTATCGGAACATGGTCTTCAGACAGTACATTCTGCAAACAATGTTTACTCATCTGTGCCTTCCTATTTCACTATGATATCCACTTTTAAAGAGATGGCCAGTTAAATGTTCTGGTTTACAATCCTGAGGCAGATCATTAAAGAGTGCAGAAAGAATTTGTTTAATAGCATGACAGTACACATTGTGATTATGGTATCAAATTTGGGATCAAACCTAGCACCGTCATTTCAGATAAAACTTATGTTTTCCCTTGCACCAGTAGGGAAGGCAAGATTAGAGCCCTGCTGGTCTGGGTTCATGTCCTACTCAACATTCAGGCACAGCTTGAAACTAATACATGATTCTGAACAGACAGCAGTCAATGGAAGAAACAAATGGAGTACATCTTTCCGTAGCACACTTTCAGAGAGGAAAAGGAATTGTTATCCTGGAACAGATCTGTATGTTTCTGTCTCCAATAGCACCTAATTCTAAGTTCTTGTGAAAGCTCCTTCCCCAGCACACCTAGTTCCTTAGTGCCTACTAGTGCACAATTATTGTGAGGGAGTGATCTGCTACTCTGGAGGCTGATACCTGAGGTTTAACCTTTCTTAAAAACTCCTTCTGAAACTCTTTCTAGTATCTTTCTTCACCTTGTTTCCCATTAAGTTAAGCAGCCTTTGCAAGTACCTCTTCTAGTTATTCACTGCTCCTAAATAATTTCCAAAAGGAATTAACAGAAGCACAGATGGCTAGAGGTGTGGCGAAAGAGAAGAAATTTAGGTGCACAGTTTTAAGATAGCATAATTTTTTTTTCTTAAACACTAGAAAAATTTAATCTTTCTGCATTGAAAATTCCAGCTTATAAGGGAAAGTGGAAAAACTAAGGTGGCAGGAAGACTAAATTGGACAGGTGGGAAAATATGAAGGGGTGATAGAGGAAAAAGTTGTAGCTAAAGAAGAGTTCAGCTCTTCTCTACATGCTTCAGCTTATCTCCTCATCCTTTTTATCAAATATGTTTGTGCTCCTGGTAACTTTATCTTTACTTATCCCTTTCACCAAAAAATTAGTTCTCCAGTGTACTTGCTAAGCTATTTGGTATTTTTAACTGTAAAACTATATACAAGTAGCTACATTTATCAAGCAAGGCAGATGTTGGAAAGTTCTAGAAGGCCTCACATTTACAAATGAACCCTTCGCACCGACACATTTTTTCATAGCAAAAATTATCAAAAATGTAATACAGTAATGAAAGATATCATCAACGCTGACTGATAACAATCGCACAAAGTCCACATTGAGAAAATCATGTACAGTTTAGTATTTTAAGAATTCTCATTTTTAAGCCCAAGCATTCATCAAGTTGATTACAGAATTATTATATGAAAATTAAACAGGGGAGATTTAGGTTGGCTATAAGGAAGAAATTCTTTACTGTGAGAATGGTGAGGCAGTGGAACAGATTGCCCAAGGAAGTTGTGAATGCTCCATCCCTGGCAGTGTTCAAGGCTAGGTTGGAAAGGGCCTTGAGCAACCTGGTTTAGTAGAAGGTGCCCCTGCTTATCTCAGCTGGGTTAGAAGTAGATGGTCTTAAGATCCTTTCCAATCGTAACCATTCTATGATTCTATGATTATTCTTGCTGGTTCAATCAAGCACATGCTGTTGAGACTTTATGTCCAGTCTGGATGTCCAAGTTTTAAGTAAGAGATTGAGAAAGAGTTTTGGACTCTGGCAAAGCACAAAAGAATGATTCAAAGTTTATAAAACCTTATTTGAAAAGTAAGTGACTGATAGAAGCTTTGACTCTCATTTTCCCCTAAGAAAATGTAAAAACATATAAAAACATGATGAAATAAGTTCTGTGAGGCATCTATCAACCCTCAGATTTCTAATACTTCTGAATCAAGACTTTGATAAAGTCTTTTTAAGGTAAAATTTGCTAGAGAATATAGAAGAAAATTAATCTTTTTTGTCCATAAAACTGCAATACATTTTATAATTGTTGATCTACATTTAAAGTTCATTTCTTAATTGTTCAGTAGCATGTATTCGTTCTTGGTCATTGCTTTGTTTTTATGGAATAACTTTGAGTCTCCACAGTATCACATTAGTATCCTATCCACATGTTTAAAATCAAAGATTTGGCAATTTCCTTTTTAATGACTTGTGAAATCACATTCTTAACTACAGAGCAGTCAGTCTCACCTCTGTGCCTGGCGAAATCTTGGAACAGATTCTCCTGGAAGGCATGCTAAGGTACATGACAAACAACAAGGTGCTTGGTGACAGCCAGCATGGCTTCACTAAGGGGAAATCCTGCCTGACCAACTTGGTGGCCTTCTATGGTGGGGCTACGGAACTGATGGACAGGGATAGAGCAGTTGATGTCATCTACCTGGACTTGTACAAAGCATTCGACACTGTCCCGCATAACATCCTTGTCTCTAAATTGGAGAGACATCAACTTGATAGGTGGACCACTCAGTGGATAAAGAACTGGCTGGATGG
>WYDI02035666.1:0-14455 GCA_009867235.2 Psittacus erithacus | reverse complement strand
ATTTTCTCATCGACCAACACCCCCAAGTCCTTCTCCACAGGGCTGCTCTGAATCTCTTCTCTGCCCAATCTGTAGCTTTGTCTGAGATTGCTTCGACCGAGGTGTAGGACCTTGCACTGGTCATGGTTAAACTTCATAAGGTTGGCATCAGCCCACCTCACAAGTGTGTCAAGGTCCTTCTGGATGGCATTCCTTCCCTCCAGCGTATCAACCGAACCACACATCTCTCAGACCCTTTCCGTTCAAGGCTAAAGATGTACCCTCAAGCAGGAGGTGATCTTCACCTTTACTGAAGATGCAACCTGATTCTGATTTTTACCCTATTTATATGCATATGGTTGCAATGGCTTAAACTCTTTGAAGTACGTTATTGCTATCATTTAATGGCAAAGTATTGTATTTCTTTACTTTTCTTTGTGTTTTCATTGGATTTGGGAAAAAAGCCTTACCTAACCTGCCTGATCTCTTACCTGCAGATATATCAGAAATAACCAGAGATATGGTGTTCTTTTCATCAAAGCTAGAGTCTTTTATACAAGGCTTGACAGCAGTAGACATTCTAATGAGAGAGAATGAAGGGCTCTACAAGCCAACAAGGCATTGACCCTGCCTGTGGAAGTCAAACCAGAGCTGGCACTAGAGTAACTGGTTTCACAGTCCAAGAGACCCAAGTTGTTATTAGTGCATTAGAGATTTGGGGGTGAAGTTTTGGTTAGCATAAGAAGCAAGTGCTTGATTTTTAAATGCAGTGGCCTGGTGAAATTCATATTAGGTAAAGAGGTGGTTCATTGCAGAGCTAGCACCTGTGACATAATGAAAATGTCAAATGGATAGAAAAGGGTGCCCAAACACTGGAAAAAGACAGAAATGCAGTACTTTATCCGGGAGGAAAATATTAAAAATGGAAAAGATAACTCAGTCAGCTTCATTCCAGTTCCAAAAAAAAAAGAAATACAAGGACAAATAAACAACTGTCCCCAACATAAGTAGGCAGTAAATTACAGGCAACATGGAATTGTTGAAAACAAATCACATGAAACCACTCCAGTTTTCTTTACAACAATAACAGGCATTGCGGGTGGAGAGAAGCCGCAAATGTCATTTATATTGATTTACACAGAGCAGTGTCAAAACCCGTGTCAAGCTTTCTCAGCAGTTAAGGAAAGAAACATTTTTCTGGATGAATCAACAATGAAGTGGGTGCTAAACTTGTAACAATCAGCCCACGTAGGTCTCAGTTTTAAACTGCAAAGAAGAAGCAAGCGGGACTTCCAGCCAATATACCCTAAATAGGGACTGATCCAACATTTTCATGAGTGATTCGGCCAGCGGGATATAAACAACTGCATTGTTCTGTGTAAATTACTGTATTAAATTGCCACTTGCTAGGAGGAGCGGTAGGGCAAACCAGCTTAGAGCCCTAAGGAATACATATAGAAGAGCAACTGATCCCACAAAGAAATGAAAATGAGGTTGCTGGTCCAGAGAAAAGGAAGAGCAGCTGAAATGTGGTAACTGCTTTTGAATCTGTGACATGTAAATGCAAACCAGAAGGTCAGAGCCTGTTCTGTAGGTTTGTCTGCCCTATAAATCCTGCTTTCGGATCCCTATATTTCAGAGCAGGAGATGCCATCTGTGGCTTTAGGAGGACTAGGCTAGAGGAGCAGCTGTAGGCAACTAATACTTGAGACTCAGGGCTCGCAAAATGCTTGTCTCCCCCATTGCTCTCTATTTTCTTTGATTTTAATTGCACTGGAATACTTCTGTAAGCTATAAAAAAGAAGGTAAAATCTGAGTTACATACATAGAAGACCTACAGATGTTTGGCTTGGACTATTACCATCTGGAGGTTAACTAGTTAAATAAGTGGTGAACATTTTTCAATTTCATGTAAAATTTTAAATCAAGATCAGTTTTTCACAACAAATCATGCAAAAAGTTGTGATTGACTGTACGAATACAAAATTACAGATTTTGCAGAAAAAAAGAAAAAAGAAATTTCTGTATTGCAAGTTGGCCCAAAAATTTATGTGTGAGCAGTTTTATGAAGTGTCAAGAAGGAATTTTCAAATATTCATATCCCACCACTTTTTGCTTTCACTATCAAGTCAGAGGATTTTTAGTATTTAAGATTCAAACATGCAGAAAAACTGAGATGATGAAACAAAACTTTTATTCTCGTATGTTTTCTGATTTTCTTCAAAAGCGTGACATCTGCTCTCCTGCTAAACATATATCTGACAAAAATGGGACTTTAAAACTCTGCTGGCTGCTCTTACAAGGCACCTTGTAGCAGCTTTAATGCAACCTGCGGAATACATGGAATTTTGGCCTTTTCAATACTCTGACAAAGAAACTCTCACATAGATTTTGCAAAAAGTTTTCTTCACCAGTGCACTCCCAGATTTTAAGATCAAATTGAACACTGAGAAACATTTGTGGATTACAGATTTTTTTTATACCCAATGAATAAGAGAACAAAATACTTTTGAACAGGGAAATAAGGAAGCTACAACCACATAATCTCTGGAGCTAGAAAGGGTGATCATCTTTATTCATTTGTTAAAGAATGAAACAGGTCAAATTATTTATTTAATCAAAGAATTATTTGGGTGGGGGGAGTCTGTTTTCAGAATACAAGTCTTTTGAGATAGTCCTGGCATATTAAACAGGCAGAGGCTGTTGAATACCAAATATTAAATCCATTTTGGCAAAATAATATATTTCCCACACACAGACTGCATCTCTACAGATATGACAGAAGCAAAAACCAGTTATTTGTAACAGGGACATGCTCACATTTGTGTCTGGATTCAGTCAGGAACTCTGGCATGGTAAGTACACAGAAAGCACTTCTGGGATCCTCAGTTTTCTGTCCAGCACACATGAAAGATGAGAAAGTGGTTTTCACTGGGAAGAAATGGTAGAGCAAATCTTCTTTTTTCATCCTGAACATATAGGTACCCTTCTGTAGGCATGACCATGTCCAAAAGAGGAAGAAGAATCCTGCAGGTTAAGAGGCCTTATAAGCAGGAGATTTGATAACAAGCATGGAGGGCAGTGTTTTCCTCTCTTTTTCTCAAAAAAATCTTCAAATTCTCTTCCATCCCACTGTAGAAAAGTAATGTGCTGCAATATTTAAAAATAAAAGGGTTCTGGAATGGAAAAACAGTTTCCTGCCAAGTTTTAGTTTTGAGTTCATTGAGTCAAGCCTTTCTGACCTCACTGTTTAAATTTTGGATGTACTTGGCCAGCCTCTGGTCTTCTGGATGGGAATTACTTACCCTGTGAAGCACTGATCTGCAAAGCTTCCCTATAGAAGCGGCAGTGGCAGTATTACTTTGCAAACCTGATTTTGAACCAGGTCAGCGTTCACTGACAGTGGGAACTTTGAGTATGTATACAACAGCTTCTTCAATAACACTCTTTTCTTGCAATCTAAGCCCACGGTGAATACTATCCTCTCCTTCCTGGGCTCTGTGGTTGCCCTGTTGGAGCTTACCTTACACAGTTTTATTTGCAATTCTTTTATATACAAGGCAAGACCTTAAAGAAACATAATTATTGCTGTGAAAGTCACAAAACTTGTGCTGGGAATCCACACATCATTTCAGGATTTCAGCTGTATAACCGCTTTAACTGTGCTTTTTGGATAATAAAGTAACTTTTACTAGAGTGGAAGTTGTCCTAGGGCAAAGTAAAATAGGTTTTATTTGTATTATGTAAAGTATTTTGTGATGTGACAAAATATATACATACACTTTTTTGAAAGGAAAGAAAAAATTCTTTCAGTTCATGTTTTGAAGTTTGAATTAGGTGCCAAGCTTTGATTGAAGGGAGAGCTTAATTTGAACACCTGAACCAACAATGGATATTTCAAAATCCATCCATACATATTGCATTGCTTTCATTTGAAAGTTCAGAAAATAATGGTGGTAAGAATTTAAGTAGCATGTTAAATCTTCAGCCAGCCTTTCCACTCAATATATTTGTTAAAATAATGTGCTGAAGCAGCAGGAATTTACTATTGGGCTTTTTCACACAAGACACACCTTGATTTTTTCCATTCTAAATCTTTTAACAGATGCATGAAGTGGTAAAGCACTTCATAGCAAAATCTTCATATATGATGTGAGTTCAAACAGCAACATAGTGAAGATATGAAGTTATCAGGTATTGAAATATATATTAATTAGTTTCAGATTTTCAGTCTAACAGTTTTAGGTGATTTTGACATCAGCAATCCTATAAAGTAAATCCTATAAAGTAAAACTGCAACAACTACAATTAGACTATGGAGAGAAGTCAGTTATAATTAGCATGTATTTGGAGTAACTTTCTGCTTTGAACTTTCAAAAATTACTGTTTTAAGTATCACTTTTACAAATTCAAAATGCTGGTATAGCAAGGATTTGGCCTGCATCATTTTAAGCTAATATCCCATTGTAACTGACCTTGCACTTACTGACACAGAAATCTCTATTACTGTGTCACAAGAGGTAACTAAAAATGCCTGTTTTGTCCAGACAGACAAAAACAGAAGACAATGGAGCCTGCAATAATGCCTTCGCAGGATATGCAGTGCCTTTGATTTCAGGCAATTGTGTACAAAATGCCAGGACAAATTCAGATGTATAAGACATTCAGGTCGCAAATACACAGGTATCATGGGCGCTGCATCACGCAGCACTGGCATAGCTTGCAAGTTTGAGTATCACTGGCATGACATGGCTAACACAGGAGCTGCTGAAATGGGTTAGAATGGATTTCCTCTTTTCCCTGTTTACTGAAGCACTCTAGGTTGGATTCTTGCTCATTGGCCCCTTGCCTGCAGCCTCACTAAGTCTGCCCTGCCACCTTCTTTATAGAGAAACCTTTCCTGATGACCATACCTTGGCTTTAAAAAGATAACATTATATTAAGAAACAGCTAAGCAGTCATGAAATTATATTAAAATTCCAAATTATAAGTTTTCTTTCTCATCTCAGAATGAGAACTAGCTCTCTGTTTACTTATTTATAATCTTGTATTTCCTCTAGAATCATAAAATCACAGAATGGTTTGGATTGGAAGGAACATTAGAGAAACAACCTATCATTCAGTCTTTGACAAAGCACATCAAATAACATATCACTAACTCTGTGCCCACACAGATCAGCTTCCAGGATCAAATCTGAAAAAGGCAGGCGCCTGTGAAACTTGAGGATTCCAGTAATAAGTCTTGACTTTTAAGATATGCCTGATAGACTTTATTTTCATCTCATAAGTCAGGAATATAAAAGAGTATACAAGCTCTTTATAAGGATACTGAACCAGAAGTCATTGCACCCTGAGATCAAGCAGCTGTTGAATGAGTAAAGCTAAAAGTAACCCACAATCTCATAAGAAGGTTTGCAATTTTCAGAGTCTGTTGTATTGGACTAGTTAGCTGGGTTGCATATGGTAAGCCATAATATTTTAGCAATTTTGCAATGCAGCCTCTTAGTCTGTGAAAGAACTATCGGCTAAAATCTGATATAAATAAATCAAACTTCTATAGTGCTTTGCAGCATACAAAAGTGTTATTTTTGTGGCAAGAATAGAAAGAATCTTTTGATAAGGAAATAAGCTACACAGGCAGCAAAACCCCATGAATTTCACTAATTATGTCACTATTATAGTGTGCTTCTAAAAGCAAATCACGTCTTTTATTGTTTTCCCAGCAGGCTACATATTGCTGGGCAGAATCTACTGCCTATGGGCAAACTGGAAACATTCCTGCCACTTCAGTGCACAGTTTGCCATTTAATTTGACTGATTATTTGGAAAAGATAAACAAGTGTAAGAAATGCAGAACAATGCCTGCACTCCAACAAGATTAACCTTGCTTATTTTTGTGTATTAACCTTGTCAAAGAATCTCTGCTTGAGCAACTGAAGTTTCAATGAGGACTCCCAGCTCTAAAAGGAGTTTAAAAGATGACTTGAACAACTCCTGAAGTATTTTATAACAATTAGGCAGTGAGCTCAGAATGTATGAAAACAAGACAAAATGGCTGTTGCATTACTACTGCTAAAAAAATCTCCCAGGTGTAAAGCTTGAGGAAAGTTTCATCAATCACATGAGTTTAAGCAATCATTTGAAAAGAAAATCCTTTCTACCAGTATTTGGTAGCACTGAGAGAGCAGATTAAGTTTTTACATGCTGCTCAGTGAAGAGTTTGACTCTCATTAAGCATGGGAAGAAAGGATACTCCAGAAAGCCAGCACATCCAAAATTATCAGAAAGCTGGAAATGTGACAAATGTTTGATCTGGTTTAGTATCTTAGAAAACCAGCGGAGGACAAATGAAAGAGATATTTGTTGAATAGTTGCTTAATACCAGAGACAAAAAAATTTCTGGCAGGAAAATGATTGTGCCTACAATAGATACTGAAAATGGATGGATGAAAACCAGTGACTTTTCACTACAGTTAGATTTAAATATCAATATATTAATATTGATGTTGTTTCGTCTGTAGGGAAGAAGAAGCAGATCTACAAAGATATGTTTTACTGTCATTAAAATGTGTACACTGCTCCAAAGCATGGTAGGTAGGTTGCAATTCCAATAGACAGTCTGCAAAGAATACGGCAACTGAGAATAGCAAACACTGAATGAAGGACTGGGACATCCAGAAGAACACACAGTCACTTAATTAAATCACCTAGGCAGATTAAATGCCTAAAATATGAGCATTTCCTAGCAGAGCAAACATAGTCAAAGAGGTTGATCTCTATAGTCAGTTTGTGCTAATGCCTGTCACAGATCAGCTTTTAGCCGCTGTGCAAGACTTGCTTGGGGATCAGTAACAGCTGCACTTGCACCATTCCCAGTGACCTGCTTCCCCTTTCTCAGAAGCTACACAAATTTGGCCTTTTAAAATTGCTCACTAGCTAAGAGCCCACATCCTCATTTCAGAAAACATGACTTGCTTCTCAGGAATGTAAATCACTTTGCATCCTGATCTTTGAGAAACATAAGTCGGCCCAAGGAGTGGATGAATGACCCTCCTTGTTCTGTACCACACCAAGGGTCTGGGGGGAGTACTGACCTCCACCTCCATGAGCAGACAGTGCCCAGCCAAGGGAGAGGGGCAGAAAACCAGGGCAGGTCACTCTGAATTGAATGTGTTTCATTTATACACAGTGAGGGCATGCCCTCCACCAAGCTGCTGCAGGGGGTGGATGCTGAGGCTAATGATGGAACATTTCAGTGCCTTTCAAAAGAGAGAGTTTAAGGGCTCTTGTAAGGGCTTCTTTTTGCTCCTTGATTTCGTATACATAAGCACCATATGTGCAATGAACTGGCTTCCTGGAAACTTCTACAGGAGCTCAACATTGCACAAAAGGGAAGAAGCAGAGCCTCTCCTGGAGTGGTTTTAAAAGGTTTTATCAAAAGTTTTAATCCAATCTGATACAAATAGATTGTTACAGCAGTAAACCAAATAGCACATCACAGGAGCAGAGTAGCTGGCAGTGGTATACACATCAGCATAGAATGGCACTGCTCTGAACACACAGCCATACATGTCAGCCTGCGGATGTGTCTCACATCAGCTGTTGCGGAAGTGCTGCCGTGGGAGGGCTCAGGGAAGTCAGATGTATTTCTCATCACCGTGCAACCAGTGTTAGGGAAGAATCCCAAGGAGATTTGGTTCCCTGAGACAAATATTAGAAATGTGAAGATGAGTAAGGAGCACTTGCTGACAAGGAGATTCCCAAGCTCTTGGCTGCCTACTTTTCTCCTTACTGCAATTTCTTCTTTTCTTCCATAGGCAGAAACATCCAATTCCCTTCAGTTCCAGCCTGCTTGTCTGCATCTAAATACAAAGTCTTTGCCGGGGGTATCTGAGGCAGATACAGAGGCAAATCAGGCTGTATTTTCTATGATTCTATGGCACAGACTTTCCCCATATTACTGTGAGGTCCTTAAAGTGAAATATATACCAGGACAGGGTAGCTAAGGTTCAGAGAATATTTCAGAACTGTTGAGCATCACATAATGTTCACATCAAATTGACAACACCAAGTTTGAAAGTTCATAGTCAGTTAAAATTATATTAAACAATTGCCACTGGGCTAGTTGAATGAAAACAAAATTAAACAATGGAGTTACTCATAGTTTCTCTAAAACAGAATCCATGTTCCCACTTAGCCCTTTCCCACATTTTAGGACTGCCTAATTACTTATTTATTTTTACTAGATAGTACTTGCTGATTCTAACAAAACAAGTAAAGTATGGACTGAGTTATTCAGCCAAAAAAAGGAAAATGAGTGAATAATGAGTTGAAAAGCATTTGATTGTGTACAACTGTACTATTCGTATTTTGGCAATAATTATCAGTCAGCAATATCAGAGTGTCTTCAACAATGACAGTAAGTAGGAGTCAGTTGCTTACAGCCCAAAAACTATATCAGGTAATTCTGAATTGGTTGAAGTAGACTGACCATAAACTCAATCATCATTACTACTAACATGTTCAACTCCAGAAATTAATGTGATTGATTACAAAATTTTGCCAAAGGGCTACATAGTATTTCAAGCAGAATTCATTACATTACAGCAAAATAAGATGAACTTCCTATTTAGATGTGTTAAACTAAAGAAAATAATTAAATACATAATTAGATTTGATGATACTGCTTAAAATCTCAACATTACTCCGCATTGAAAAACTAGCAATAGCTTTTAGGGCTCCTTCAAGGAAAATCTGTTCTAAGATTGAAAAGATAATGTTATATAACAACTACTGCTCAAGGCTATGGAGTGTTCGTATTTACCAGTGCAGCTGAACAATTCTGTATTATAACAGTCAGATTAAAATAACTCCATCCAAAGAGATCACAGCAATAAAATTACAAAATGAGACAGATATCAGCGTTGCTCATACTGGATTTGCTGCACACACGAACTGGTTTTGTTGGACAAAAGTTGGACTTTTTTCCGTATTTTGAAAAGCTAGTCAAGAGCATGTATGTATTTCTTTCGAAACTCAGGGGATTCCTTGTGGAATCTGAAGCAAGAAGTGTTGATTTCTTTGATCTCTTAGGAACTGAGCCAACAGGAAGGACTTCATCCACATGCTAGCTTCATGAGTGCTCTATGGGGGGCTGGTCAGAAGAGTAGAGAAGCTCTTGGAGAAGGAGGGGTTCCTGGTCACACTGGTCTTCAAAAAAGCTGATTCTTTCCCAGAATTATAAACAGTTTAAAGGACATTTTGGAGAGCACAATATTCAGTTAGGAAGTTCATTTCCTGCTCCACAGCTTGCCTGAGAAGAAACTTTGGGTTTAATAGATCTCTGACTTCTCAACCCAAGCCCAGAATTTTTCTAGGTCCCGATTATCAGATTTCAGCCTTTTTTTTTCTAATCTGAAGATTAAAAAAATGGATCATGAGAGAGAACCTGTCATTGTAGCTGCTGCCCAGAAGCAGACATCTTCTCCTTGTGTTTGAATTCTTCTGTCCCCTTCAGTAATAAACATGGCACCAAACTTACTGATTTCTAAGGGAAGATTCTCAATTTTACTAAGATTCAGTGTTTCAGAAATAGCATTAAATTCTTGATTGCAGCCTTCTTAAAAGGAAGACTCCTATATATTTTTTTGTCAGTGTGCAGTTCTAACATTTGCAATATGATGGGATGTTCATTGTACTATCAAAAGTTCAAATCATAATATCCTGACAGGAAGCTTTAAAGCAGCTCTTGGACTGCACTAAGATATCTGTTTAGCATCAAGCATAAGATCAGTTTCCCTGTTGACTATGTTTTACTAATCTGATTTTCCGGCTAAAACAACAGAAGATACAACATACAGAACATAATTGCAGTCATAGAAAAGAAAGCAAAACCAAATGGCAGTGTTGCTTGTTTGAATTATTTTACGGTTAAAACAATCCCTGCGCGCACAACAAACAGATTGATGAGGAGAGGACGTAGCCAAAATACTAAAGCTCAGCAAGGGGATCATAACTAATTCCTGGTGCTGTGTGTATGCCTGCACAGCTATGACTAGAAGGCAGCATGTGATCCTGGCAGAAATAATTTGTAGGTGGAGTTCCTCATTTAAAAATAAAGAAAAATATGCTGAGAACATTCATGCATGTGGTGCTACAGCAATATTCTCAAGTTGGCTTCTACATGCGATATCGGGTTCCTCAATAAACACAGAACTGTCTTCTTTATATATAACCCCCAAATATTACAAGGCTGATATACTATCTAATTCCCATCAGTTGTAAATCACTGGGTGAAATACGCCATAAAACTTACTGAATCATAGGTAACACTCCTCCCTTGAAATCAAATACAAGTTAGGCTTCAACTTCAGAGCAAATCATGGTATTGTAGAATGGTTAGGGTTGGAAAGGACTTTAAGACCATCTGGTTCCAGCCTCCCTGACATGTACTTGATTTCAGATAATTTTTTTTCCTAGTTTTTTGTTTTCTAAACAATGAATCTCAAAGAAATCAGTAAAGTACACTGTGAAAGAAGATCAGAAACCTGTGATCAAGTATGAAAACCGGATGGAATAATTTTAATTTTAATGAAAATCATCCTTTTCTATCATTGTTTCTCAGAGGACAAACTGAAAGGACGTAAAATTAATGCCTTTTGCCAAAATTAAGCAATGAAACTTCCTACAGGAATCGTCACTGAAAGAATATTCAATAAGAAAACCCAAGTGCATCCGTGGTTCTCTAACTATATAGTAAGCTGTCACAAAATATTATAAGCCTTTTTTGAGACATTATAAAAAGTCTTTGTTAACTGTATTGAAGATAATCTGAACTCCTTAAGTGCCAGGAATATTGGCGCTGTCCATGCTAACATGAGTTTTATGGAAGTGAAACAGATGCTTTTTCCCTGTTTATACATAAAAAGAAGAGCTCTTTCTTCACATATAAATGGGACTGTGACCCTCTTCAGCATGCTATATATTTTTTTCATAGTTTAATATGGGTAAATAGCTTCTTCATGGAAAGACTGACTTCCATTTTGAAAAGGGAAAGTGTAGAAGCTCTTGAAACTTAGCAAGCTGGGTACTTCAGAAAGTTTCTCTGCTCTTGGTGGAACTGATAGGAATTCCTGTAGCTCTGACAGCTCCCTCCTCTCAAATTTGTCCTTGACAAAATGTGAAACAGGTTAAAATTCCCCCTCTTGGAAGGTTAGGAGTTCATGAGTTCATTTTTGTTCAATTTTGTTAAAAATATGGCAGAAGAAAAAAAAAGAAATAAAGAATTCAAAACTTTCTGACACCTTTCAGGTCAAAAGTAAACAAACAAAAATAAAAACAAACACAGAACAGACATTTGCATTACTGAGATTGAGGCCTCTCAGTTGCCAAACCATTGTATAAACACCTTCTGCCCCTAGTTTCTGTTTTCTTCTCTGGTTGACTTTCTCCAGCCCATGGCTAGATAGGGCAAAAATAGCCAAGTACAAGGAAAAAGCCCTTAAATTAGCCATTGCTCTCTGTAAATGGGGTCACCAAAGTGATGAGTTTACTCAGCATCCACCAGTAAAATCTTTGGTAAGAAGTCAAGGCATAACCATGCACCAGGCTCCCTCTTCCCTTCCTTGAGTTTCTAACCCCAGCCACACCTCTCCCCCAGGGACAGCAACTTCCAAGAGTGCTATCCCAGCAGAGTCAACCTTGAGTCACCCTCTAGCTCTGGGACAGCCCTGGCACTGGGTAGAGGGAGTAGTAAGGAGGGAAGTTAATACTGTCTATACTAGGAAGTTATCTGGCAAAGCGAAGGGGCTGGGGCTAAGGACCCAAAATTTGCACTATACACCCTTTAGGGTGTGTTTTCTTAGGACTAGCTCTGGTCTGGCCCCAGGAACTAAATGCCCACTTGTGCCTCCAGCTCACTTGAGGGTCTTGCAGCTTAGTATTATGTAAAAGGAGCCTAGTTCATAGATCCTAAGGCTGTTCCATGGTGCAAACCAAAGCACTGTAAGTGGGGACAAACAGGAAATTTTCTTCAAAAATCACTCTCCTGGTCTGCACATCATGCCCACAGATCAGGGTCAATGTCTGCCAGCAAGTACATCCACTGTCCTTCTGGATCACCATTGGGCAGGCAGTTTATTTACTGTATATTGTTTAATCCCTTCCACTTAGTGTGGATTACTTCCTATGTGAAGGAGGGAGGAAAGCAGCACTTCTCTTTGCTTATGAAAGCATGTTTGGGGTTCTCTACATAAAAAATAAATTCATGGAAATGATTTATACCACTTTCCCCCTTCCATCTTTCATTTTAGTAATTTCATCAGGTACTGGTATTGCATATTCTTGGTGACCACTATCTGGGCACACTGGGATGAAAGCAAGACTCTGTGATGCCATAGGAGGTCAAGAGGGTAAAGGAGGGACAAGAACTGTGACATTACACAGTTATGCTTTTTATATATCCATCGTGCTCAAACCACATCATCCTTTAATAGAGAGTGACTTTCTATGGGGAAGATAAACAAAAGTATGGTCTTTAAAGGAGGCTAATTTACTTCACAAACATTTTCAAGCCTTAAAAACTGCCCTACAGACTTTGGGCAGCAGTTTAACTACAGCAAACCAGCAAAACAGCCAAAATGCATTTCAATAAAGGTAAACAAAACCACTGATTGTATTCAAAATAAACACTGAGAGCATAAAATAAACCTTTGCCAACAATCTGGTGTCTATTTCAATTACAGTCCTGGGCTGCTGTTACTTTAAAGAGAAAGTTTTCACAATATATCAGGATATAGTCCAAACACTGCAATAAGCTTTGCTTTAATTAGGAACCCTAAGCCTCATCATCCTGAAGAGAAAATAAAAAGGTCATGTTATGCTTGAACACAAGACAGGAGCAGAGGAAGAGTTCTTGGCCCAGGGAATTTGCTCTTTTATAGTATGAGATATGCAGACTCCATGGATAGCCCTCCTTTCCTTCTGAAATACCTCAGTGACTTGAATGAAAAAGCCCTTCTTTCCTTCAGGGACAGTTCTGATTCCATTTTCTTATGGATGCTTCTGTGTGATTCCCAGAAATCTCCCAGCTGCCTGAAGTACACTTCTCCTCTCGGACTTACACACCTCCAGCAGCAACACATCTGCCTTAACTATCCAGTTTGAAAACATTTAAGTCCTGTTCCTGCACTCACATATCCTTTCCATGCCTACCTTCTCTTCCAACCATGAGTGCTGTGCAATGTGTCCAGAACCTAACCAATGCATCCCAACAGACTGTCCCTCTGCAGATAGCATGAAAGAACTACACAGTGAAAAAGGGGACAACTTCAATTCTCCTAAAGTGGGAAATGGGAAGTTCACTGTGACTAATCCTGCTTCTTTGGCATCAAATCCAGCTGTTACAGACTGCTCTGGAGCAAATTACCAAACCATTGGCAACAGCCGCCTCTGCACCCAGTGGATGATTACCCATGGAGCAATAGCCAATATCCCTTCACATTCCTATTCCTTTCCCAACTGTTCAGCTGTTTACCAATTCCTTTTCACTTCTAAGGAAATCCAGGATGGAGGTGTTTACCTCCACACAAGCCTTTCAGGTTCAAAATGAGAAAAGGTTCAATAGCAGAGCACATTCCACCATACGTTCCTGTTTGACCTTAAAACAGTTGCTTAGAAATATTACTAAATTCTGTCATTCAAACTGCATGTATAGTAGAAATAAAGAAAAAGCAATGAATACTCCACTTCCTCTCTCCACAGGTCCCTATCCACTACTCTTGGACCAGCCCAATGTCTCTTCAGCAGGCTCATATCATTCCATTGCGTCTGGTTCCTTGGAGCTGGGTTCAGTGTACCCACTTTTCTCCTTTGTCCCACAGCAAGCTTTTCTTGACTATTGTACAAAAACCTGTGAAATACACATTTGCACGATAGTTGTAGGAAAACAACCCCACAGGATACCTCACTGCAAGGTTTAAACGATCACTTTTCTACAAAAACACGCTGGTCATCCATTTTGCATCTTGTGGTTTCAACCATGGGTGCTGAGAGTTGGTCTAGACCTCCAAAATCTGTTCTAACATTTTAGTGCCTGTGCCCAGCCATACTTAAGTCTTTTCACAATACAGCTCCATCCCTTGTGGTGCTGGCCATCCCACCACCAGCAAACACAGCTCCTATACTGTACAGGCCTTGGGACAAGCAAGGCAGCTTTATAGCCTTTTTTCCGCCACGTTCTGCCTTTAAGCTCCTTGATGAAGTTCAAGGGGATGGAAACTTAACATGAGCCTGCTTCAGTGTGAGCTCACAGCACAGAAAGCCAACCACATCCTGGGCTGCATCAAAAGGAATGTGACCAGCAGGTTGAAGGAGGCGATCCTGCCCCTCTACTCTGCTCTCGTGTGACCTCACTTGGAGTATTGTGTGCAGTTCTGGTGTCCTCAACATAAAAAGGACATGGAACTGTTGGAACAAG
>WYDI02035663.1:8637-22116 GCA_009867235.2 Psittacus erithacus | reverse complement strand
TGGACAGAGCCTTGGGTGACATGGTTTAGTGTGAGGTGTCCCTGCCCATGGCAGGGGGTTGGAACTGGATGATCTTACGGTCCTTTCCTGTCCTAACTATTCTATGATTCTATAGCTTCAGGATAACCCTGTATTTGGATGCTGAAGATGGTGGACTTCTTGTCATGTAGTTCTGGCATTTAGAAAGTATGAAAAGTAGATGTGGAGGTTGTGTGAGGCAGTGCTTACCTTGAGGTAGGTTAGAAATTGAAGTATTCCTAAACATTGCAGCATTTGTTTTGCTTTTTGGGACTTGGAGAAAATGAATATTTTATGCTGTGAATATTCATGTATAATTTTAGATATTGAGTATATGTTATAGTAAAATTATTACAAATACTGCATAATTAATATCACTTGGTCTCCAACGGCTGCTGTCACTTGTTCAGTAGTTGCCTGTAAGCTTCAGTATTGATTTTTTGTCTATCCCTAGTGTTTTGTGCAGATCTAGGGTTTCACTTGACTGATGATTCCTCTTGTGCAAAACCATCAAGCAATTGTCTGTGTTTCATGGCTTTTTCCTTTTTCTCTTTTTTCAGAGAATCATGTTTTCACTCACATCGTATTTCCATGTTCAGAATCTCTGCAGAGACTATTGTACAACTTTATTACACGAGCCTAAATCTTTACTGTCTTCTGTTGAAGAAGAGAAGCTCGGTTACTTATAAAAATAAATTCAGTAATTGTTTCATGCTTACTTTTGTCTTTGCCCCTTTCTAAGGGGATGAGCAGCCAGACTTAAAATGAAAATATCTTTTCCTTTATAGTAGCATTACCAAGTTACAGTTATCATGGACTATGGTGTAGGGCTACTCCAAATGAATCCCAGTAACCAGAGGGGAAAATATGGAACTTGTATTCTTTCTAATTGTGAACTTTCTAAAGCGAAAGAGAAGATGACACTAAGATGAAGTTCCTTTAACTTGTTTGTAATTGCAAAGCAGTGAAGGAAAAACTCTGTGACTTTAATAGCTAAAAGGCTTCTATTTTTAGAAAGATATTTCAGCTTTTGTTCTATGCAACAATTTTGGTTCATGTTATTTGATGTGATCAAAAATGATTTTGTCCTGAAACTTTTCCTGTTCAGGCTGCTTGAGACCGGTTCTTTCTCATTGCTCAAGCCGCTTGATCGCTGATGCTGAAGATGAAGTTACATAAACTCCATTCTGCTGAGTTTCACTGTGAGTTATGGGCCGTTGACATGTATTTTCTGAGGTCTTTCTCTTTGTGTATAGGGAAATCTTCTGTTGTGTAAGTGCTTGTTGCATTGTATTTGAGGCTTAAGAAAGCCATAGAAACAAACATTCTTACATTTCTTACCAGGGTGTACCTGCCCATGGCAGGGGGATTGGAACTAGATGATCTTAAGGTCCTTTCCAACCCAAACCAGTCTGTGAATCCATGTAATATTAAGGAAATTATTTATAGTAGAGCTTCTCAAGTTTTGTGCTGCAGATGCTCTCAGCCTTCCTCATAAGGGGACTGCACAGGCTCTCTGGTTATATTCCTACTTAGTTCTGTGAATAATTTCAAGGAAAATCAAGAAAGAAAGAAAAAGATCCCTTGCTTTATTTATTTTTTTCTTTTTTTTTTTTGAAGATATTTGACTAGTGTAGAACTTAAAGTCATCTTGCTTCCTGTGTGGGAAAACTTCCTGTTAGATATATTCTTTTCTGTACCTTTTGGCACTGTAAGGCTTTTACTCTAAGGGTCATTTTAAAGTTACAGAACTCCCAAGCAATTCCTGAGACATGCACTGGCTGATGTGGTTTAGTCTGTCCTGGGTGTTATCAGTGTCAGTTCTTGTGGGAGACTCACTATTACAATTGTCCTTGGATGTTCAAGTGATGTGGAGGAATTGGCAGTAAAAGGATGCTTGGGCTGGGAATTCCGAGCTGTGGTTGGAGGGCAGTACCTTGGAGAGCAGACGCTGGGCCTGTTCCCCTCTGCCTGCCTGGGAGGCAATTCTTTGGCTTCTGGAGGACCAACAGTTCTGTCTTCCATGGAGGGACTTGTGTGGCTTCAGGGGATGATGAGATTCACCCTTTCTTTTCATTTGTAGAATTCCCTTTTCCTTATTTTTTTTTTTCCATGTTAAACAGGAAAACGTATTTCTTCATTGTTAATACTGACTTTTTACTTTGTGGCTTTTAATTCCTTGCTACTTTGATTTCTCTGTGTCGCTGCAGTTTGTGTCTGCCTTCCTGTGTTCTAGTAACACTGAGTCAGAAAAGCAAATCTTGCTTCCTGGAATCATGTTCTGTGGACAAGTGATGAGCAGTCTGCAATTCGGTGTTTTAGAGGTTGGAAGGAGAATGCAGTATTTACTTCTTGGTTCTTTTAATTTCTTGTATTTCTTCTTTCAGTATTTAGTTTCATCTAAATACCTGACAATCATACTCTGTCCTATACCCCATCTTTCTTGCAACTCTTCTGTTAGCTTTCAAAGTTGTTATTTTTCTGTGCTCATAATCTTTTCCATTTCTCAGTTTCTGTTCTGCTTACCCATATGCTCTTTCTGCTTTTCCCTCTCTCTTTCATCCTGCTTAATTCTTAGGTGTTAATGTATGTATAATCCTACGTCTTCATATTAGTGTTTCCTTTAACCGGCTTCCATAATAGATTTTGTTCTTTTCCATTCCAGTATTCTCTGTATGACTGATTCAGAAAAGATGAGAAATGGCACAGTCAGGTGTTGCCTGTGGATGATGGCAGTGCTACACTGGTGTCCTGGTGCTTCCAACAAGTGCTGTAAAGGCTCCTACTGTACAGAAGAGCGTTTCTTAATGAGGGAGAGAAAGGTTCCCTGTATAGAGTGGGGTTTATGATGCACTTTTAATTTTTTAAATTCTTTGTTTAAATGTAGCTCATCTGTTAGTTTTACCAGCTCAGGTAGGCAGTAAGGCAGGAGTTTTGCAAGCTAAGCTCTGCATTTGTAGTCATCAGGATGCTGGGACAACATGAAAAATAATCTTGCCATCTTCAGGAGCAAATGGTTGTGATGATTACTCAATGCTACAATTAAGCATAGTTGTGGCCTTTTAATTTTTGTTGTTTAAGCACATGTTGGGGTAATTCCTATTCTTCATTTTATGTAGCAGATCAGCAGTTTCTAGAATCTAATATGTGAAAAGGTGAGAAGCCATTCTTAACTTCTTTTCTTGCATGGGAATCGATTTGTAATCTGAATGCTAACCATGGACATGCAACTTTGAAGGATCTCTGTGGTTTTCTCAGCACTTGGTAAAAATACTCAGCTTATTTGCAATTTTCCAAAGTTTTAGTTTTGGAATTTTCCAGATCTGACATGTACGGTAAAGGTGGACTTCTTGAGGAAATCTGGTGCAAGTGCTTTACAGCTATATGCATATGTATAAACTCCTTAGAGAGGTTTAGTGCTGGAACAACTGGTTGAAGAAGTTGAAACTTGTCAGAAAAGCTTTTGTGGAAAAAGCACGTTTGGGTGCTGACCTTTATTTAGTGAATTTGTAGAAGGCCTGTAAATAAGACTTCAAAACTATGCAACAGCTGAGGCACAGTTTCTAGACCAACATCCATCAGCGGATCATTGATTCCCATCTAGGAAGCGAGCAGCAAAGCTTTTTGTTGCCTTTTTCACATTAGGTTGAAGAAGGCTCAGCTTTATTGTGCCATTTGATTCATTGACTTCTACTTGAGAACTTTTAATCTGTGTAATTGTACACAGAAACAGGGAAAAGATCAGGATGAAAACTAAAGGAAAGCAGGGCATTGTGGTCCTTAAATATGTTAGTCAAAAGACTTACTGTATACACTGCTCTTTAGGACTGTATAGATCCCTTAATAGCTGTGGATGTGCTACTTCCATACCTGCTGTGCTATTGAGCAGGCAGGGATTTTTCTTGTAGCTCCTTTTTGGCAGGTTCATGAAGAATAACCGGAGCTTTCTGCAAGCCTTGGAAAAATTGTCTGGTGTTTTTTTTTCTTCCTGCTATAGAAGTGCATCAGTTCTAATTTCTGACTTGTGTAAAACCAGTGCCCTCAAAACATGAAGTATTTCTCTCTGCTTAACAAGAGTAGATGTCTCATTTTTAAACTGCAGGTGGATTTTTCTGGAGAAGGTAGTTTTCCATTAGCATCCAACAGGTTCCTCTGTAGGAAACCATAGGTACGAGACGTGTACAAATGGTGTGGTATTAATGTGTGTGTTATATGCTGTGTTGTGCAACATTCATTGTCTTTATCTCCACTGCACTTCTCAAATCATTTTGGGGAGACTTGGTAACTTTTAATGACAGCTTAATTTCATTTTCAGGAAGGTGTCAGTTGCTGTTATTAGTCACTGACATGTAACTATCAAATTCTTCATCATTTAAATTGCAGTGCAACCCCCTTTGTTTTTACCACTAGCAAAATTTTGGTTAAGTGTATGTGAACTGAAACCCCCATGTTTTTCAGAATCCCCTTGTGCTGGGGGTCTGCTTCTTGCATATCTCGTGATTACTTTTCAGTCTAAACTCTCTGGGCATCAACAAAACCAACACTGCTTTCACTTGTGTACTTTTTGTGTTTGGAGAACCTGTGAACAGTGCTGGAAATGGACAGTGGCATCTTTGCAAGGGAGGACAGCTCTAGAAAAGCTGTGGAAATGCCAGAATATCAGAGTCTACTGGGGAATTTGGGAAATGGCCTGTCTGTGAAAGTCTTACATATAGCACAGCTTATTCCACCCTTTTCAGTCACCTGGTGTTTTGACAGGAGGTGTATGGTGGAATGACATCCTTGGCTAACATCCTCAGTTGATACAAGAGTCTGAGCAACTTTTATTTTCCTTCTTGGAACTAGTGTAGGATAACACTGTGGAGTGTGAGCTCAGGAGCCCATGGAAAGTAAGTTGTTTTGCTTGGTTTAAGGATGGTTAGTGCAGTAAATTGTTTACTGCATTGGCCAGTCTCTGATTTCTTTCACAGTGAAGAATATGCTATTGGTAATTTACTTATGGTTGAAATAGTTGTGTTTTCTTTCTTTTCTGACCTACTTTTTTTCTTTATCTTTGAAATTAAACTTTTACCACAAAGTATTTCAAGTGTTAAGTCTCATTATTTGATCTGCAGATGTAATATTTCAAGTAATACAGTGTGATCAAGTCGATCGGATTTGAGATCAGTTTTCATCACAATCTTGGAAACTTGCTAAGTCTTAACAGTGCTAGTCTCAATCTTTCCAAAGTGAGTTGGCTTTGTGCATTGTGTTTAGCCGTAGTTACAGCTCCTGACCCATGTGTCCTTGCTGATAAGGGACTAACAAAACAAGAATGACATCTGTAAATATGTTTTCTGAGGCGAGGGGATGCTTGTTATGAAACTTCACTGCATCTTGGAGATACTTGTGTACGTAGGCCATAGGCTTTGCTTTCAGCCAGCTCTTATTTCTTTTAGTCTCCAAGCTTTCAGGAAGAGAAAAGTCAATCTATAATTATGCTTTAGCCAATAAATTACTACACTGTTTCAGTGGATTAGTAAATACAGATTATCTAGCAAAAGTAGAGTGCAGTACTGGAGCCTCTCTTTGGAAGTTGAGTGACAGTGCAGCTTTCCTGCTTGCCTATCCTTAATAATCTCACTGGTTTATTCTCCCTTTTCAGTGAGAGTTGCTTGTGTCTCTGTTGATGGAAACAAATAATACTTTGGAGTTCAGATGCTCAGCAAGCTCCTCTTGGAGCTGCCTGAAGCTCCATTTAGTATAATGATCCACTGCCCATTTATCTGCCTTATCTCCTTGCTTGAGCAGGCTTACGTATACTTTGTAAGAAATAAATGAATCATATATACCTCTCACAGATTTTGTCCTTAAAACCTGGAGCACAGTCATTAGGTGCTTTTGTTGTGCATCTACTGGTAATCTGTTGCTTCTTACTGGCTGTGGTGGCTCAGACCTGGGCCTTTCTGGTAGTGGGGGGAAAGCTGCTGTTGTTTTCTGTAACTGATTCACAGTGTGCCAAGTGGTGCAGCTGAACTCATTTGCAAGGTTCTCTCTTGAAAATAGAATGCTTCCTGGAGTACCTAGTTTAATTTTTTGTGTTCCTTGCTAGTTTTAATTAAAAGAAAACCTGTTTTTAGCTTTTGTAACCTCGTTTATGCAGTTAAATCTTTGTTCTGCTTTTGAAATAGTTTGATAAACTTCGAGGTTTATGTTCTCACCTTAAAGTAGTTTTTTAAAAGTTCAGAGCTGGAGTATTTAAAGAACAAGAATTCAAACTCAGAGTTATTCATGTAGTGATGCTGTTGGTTTTGAAGTTAACATGTTATTAAAAGGAAAGAATGCAAGACAGGCTGAGAAAGTTGGGGCTGTTCAGCGGCGAGAAGAGAAACTATGGAGACCTCAGGGCAGCTTCCAGTATCTGAAGGGGGCCTACAAGGATGCTGGAGAGGGAGTCTTCATCAGGGACTGTAGCAATAGGACGAAGAGTGGTGGGTTGAAACTGAAACAATTTGGTTTCAGGGGAAGTTCAGGGTAGGGATGAGGAAGAAGTTTTCTACTGTGAAGGTGGAATGGGTTGTCCAGCGATGCGGTAAACGCTTCATCCCTGGCAGTGTTCAAGGCCGGGTTGGATAGAGCCTTGGGTGACATGATCTAGTGTGAGGTGTCCCTGCCCATGGCAAGAGGTTGGAACTGGATGATCTTAAGGTCCTTTCCAGCCCTAACTATTCTGTGATTCTGTGGTTCTATTTTAAACAGAAGTTAAGCAATCCTCTATCAGAGCAGTAGTTTTGGCATTGACAGTCTCAGCCCTAGCTTTGAAATGTACCTTGGAGTAGTTAGTTGGAAATTTAGGTTTTATGCAGTGCTTGTCCAATCCTGTGAATCGATTCCTTAAGAAACTTGTGGTGGCCGTTGTCAAAATATTGTGATGGGCAGCCTGACTCTCCACATGTAGTGCAGGTTTTGGAGCTGTCAGGCAGACTTCACTGTATGGAAATACTACTTAAATTGAGCTGATTTATTTTCTTTTTATTGAAAGAGGAACTATAACAAGTTTAATATAAAGATGGAAATGCAGCCTTCCCAGAATTGTAATGTCTTATCTTGGAGTCAAAGACAATTTACAATACTGAGTTAAAATAGGACTCTGAAATAAGACTAGTACTTTTTTTGGGTTTTTAACTCCAATGAGTGGCACAAATGCTTTGAAATTGCTTTATAGGATTTTTCCTTAGTAATATATAACTTGTGTTTCCCTGGTGAGGGAGAGCTGCAGGATCTTTGCTACTGAAAATCCCAAGATAACAGAAGCATTAGGAGGTACAGCACAAAGATACCACAGATCTTGCCACAGACACCTTCCACCTGACTTGGCTACCAGTGACCCAGAGCTGATAGACCCCCCCAGAGCCAAGCTCGCCTTTGCTGTACCTGTAGGCTGCTTCTCCCCTCACTCAGGCTTCCATGGAAATGCAGCAGCGTAGACACTGTGCTGGTCTTGAGCAGCCTCTCTGCATTCTTGCTGTGTGGTGCTGGGGACAGTGAGCCCTTTCAGAAGCTGAGGGATTGGAAAGGTCAGCGCTGAGACTTCTGGTGAGCTGTCTTGGACCAGCAAAGCCAAGACAATATGCAGTTTAGCCCATTTTATTCCAACCATATACTCCACAGGCTCATCTTACACCGTTTCCTCTAATGTTTGATCAAAAAAGCTGTATCCATGTTACACAGTATTTAGCTGATGCAAGCTCATTCTGCTCCTGAAACATTTGATGAGTAGTCTTACACCACTCAGTATACGTGCCCCTCCATGCTGGATGTGATACTGCTTGTTCTCCCAGCACTGGCATAACCCAGACTGAATGGTGTATTTAACATTCCCATCTAGTCCAGACCAAATTGCTGCTGCTGAGTAGTACTGCATAGATTTGGAGTGTTTGTGGGCTTTGAACTGTGGATAACTGTGTGAACAGTGTTGAGTTTACACAGCATAGTAACTTTGTTTTGCTTTGTCTGAAAGTTGCAGTGCTGCTTCTGAACCCAAGCTGGTTAATGAAGCAGCACAGTTGTGTTTTGTATTTGACATGGTGTATATAAGAGTTTATTTAGATTATAACTCATCTGGATAGTTCTGGTAGAGAACTATCTAGAGATGGGATCTCTGGTAGAAAACTAGAGTTCTGGGTAGAACCAGCTCTGCTGTTCTGCATAAATTATCATCTGGTAACAGATTTGACTGCATTTAAATTATGTGAACTGTTCTCCTTGGAAGCAGTTGCTGTGGCATGTTGTATTTGGGAAGGTGAAAGTCATAAGATCTTAATATTATTAAAGACAACTCCTGGCTGAGGTAGATGTCTATGGCCATTCTAAAGGTGACATTTTAACTCAAAGCAGTCAGTGACCTGATGCTGAAAACTTTAGGATGGCTTCACTTTTGGAAGATGACAATTCTTATATTTCATATAGCTTTTTGAGAGTTAGCTGCTGCTCTGCTTCGGACTGCGTTAGCATGTCATGGCAAATAGGTGTTTGCTGGAGAAAATAAGTGAGATGATAGGATGGAAAGGGAAATGTGGAGATTCAAATAGAGAACTTGGTGGTGTTTGCAGGGAAACAAGGAGGTAGATGAAGGTAGCACTTACCTAAGATCAGCTGATTTGCCCCATTCAGGTGAAGTTGTACCTTCAAAGTGCTGTCTAGCTGATGAGCATACCAAAACTTGTGCTACTCCTAGCTGTGTAACTATGCTATGGACTGGAATATTGAATTAAGACTCTTCAGACTGTTCTGATCTGGTGGTGGCTATGAGGAATTGTGCAGGTGCTAAATAACCAGCAGATGACTGATTTGGGGGATAGTTAGAGGTACTGCTTTTTCTGTACTCTTCCGAATAGCTTCTGTATTGCCATTCAGAAGTACATAGTAGTGTTTAGATGTGCAAATCTTTGTCAGATTTGTTGAAAATGCTTTGATATTCAAAAGTTTAAGTGCCTGACAGAGGCCAGTAACATGTTAACAGTTTATTTTTCTAAGGAAATAAGACTTCAAGAGGATTTCTAATTCCTGTAAGTTTTTATGTTGTCTCTCTGATATTTACTTTGTAATTTCTGTATACTTTGTTGTAATCAAAAGCTTGCAGGAAAGCAATAAATTTACCAAGTTGGAATATTTATAACTATAAGACATTTAGAGTTTCATTTAGACTTCACATGAATTCAGGTGTGTTGTGGGCTGGAAGCAGGTACAGTTATCCATAGTGCTGTGCTGTAGTGGTATGGTGAGGGTGGGCATTGACAACTCAGTATCGTAAAGATAGCATGAAGGTGCCCCAGAAGCACCTTACAGTAAGATTATAGAATTTTATTACTATATTATTTTGGGTTACAGACCTGATATTTTCCTACATTAACCTGACATTGGAACAATGTGCCTAATACTGAAGAATTAACTTGCTTTTTTATTTGACAGTACATTCTACCATAGTGCTTCAGCACTCTTTGGTTATGTGGGTCTAGTCAGTATTCTGGGGCACTTTTGTTTTATGGAGACTGAAGAGTGGAGAGAAGACTGTTTTTTTCCTCACTGAAAAGTTACAGGGAAGCTTGGACAGTTAACTGTCTCTATTGAACTTCAAGTTGACGCTGTCCTTTTAGATCCTTGTCAAAGATGGCTTTGTAAAGGTTGGAAGAGCTCTGGTGAATCAATCTGAGGCAGTCATGAATTCTTTATAATAAAACAGTAATTGTAATAAATGGAAGTAGAAGGGAATGAGAGATGCTAAACTCCGTGGCTATCATCTTACTTATTGATCATAAGCAAAAAGAAACTCCCTACAAATAACAGAAAAGATCTCAATGCATAAAAAAATATTAACATGCTGGTTCTCTATGTGAACAGTGGTACTTATGCAGAAGATGGTATATATATTTCTTTCAAGATTAGTATTATTGTCCCTAATACTGTTACATTCAGTGTATGGCTCTTGTCTCCTGTATTTAGTCAGTGTCAGAGAACAATTTCTGAGCAGAATGTCCATTTTGACAGTGATCTAGTCTTTCCCATGAGAAGCTGATACCAGATGAGGTTTGGGGGAGGGGGAAAAGGAGAGAAAGCATACTTTGTATGCAACTGTACCTTGTTACACTTTGGAACATGTAGAAATTCGTTAAATCTATTAAAGTTATCTGTTGTTGACTTTTTAACTATATTATGTTTCTGAAAGGAGAGAAAATATGCTTTGGAAAATTATTCTTTTTACTTGTCATTTCATTTTGTACTTAGTGTGATAAGTGACCTTTGGATATAAGATATTCCCCACAAGTCTAGCATGATAGCTGTCCTTGAGGTCTAATTACAGTCTGTTCCTGTAGCTCTGAAGTTCTTGCTAAAAATGCACTTACGACCTGAGCTTCGTTTGTTCGCAATTGAAATGATATTGCCCCTTCTTGCAGTTGATTTATACTTTGTCTTTTTCTTGGGTTAGTAGCTTTGTTAATAGTTGGGTTTTTTTCTTAGCTTGGGAGATCGTGTTGGTTCTAGTACTATAATAAACTTTTAATAAATCACCCTTTTGTGGAACATGAGGTAAATTGCCCAAGTTTTCATTTAAAGCAAGCCAAGTAAAATGGGAGAGTAAGGAAAATACATTTTTTTTTAATCTCAAAATGTTTAAATCTTCACTTGGACAATTGTGTATTTTGGCTTCTTGTCAGCTACTTGAATAAACAATTGCATTTTAAGTCTGTCCTTTTTTAAAGAGCATCTGAAAACTTATGCACCAGAAGATGTTAAAAGTCAAGCAATTAAGAATTATTACTTTGGGCTTTTAAGCAGCTGAGCTCTTTCTATATGGTGTTACTGTGTCCAGAAAGATCTCTAAACCATTTTCTTGTAAAGATTCAGTGAGATGAGACATGGCTAGCATGCAGAAAGACCCCATTTCTGGGGGTCTGAGTATATTTGTAGAATATATTTAGCTGGATTTTATATACATACTGTCTTTCTACTGGTCTCTGTCTTGGATGTGTCTGTCTAAGGCCTTCAACATTTTTTTTCCCCATACTCTGATAGTAACCATATCTTTACTTTCTTTGCCTATAGATGAGCAGCATTAGGGTGAAATTACTCCGGGTAGGGTGGAGCAGTTTTACATCTGTAGTCATTATAAAGGTGTTTGTAGTGACTTCTCTCAGCCTCACACTTTCCTTCCTGGCCCTTACACACAGCTCCCACCCTGAGTATTCAGTAACTTACAAAGCCAACTAAAATGGGAATGGCTGTTGGTTAGATTGGTAAGTTGGGTTTGCTCAGTTCCCAGTCTGGCTTGTGGGGTTCCTGCAAGACCAATAATAGTTATTGAGATACATGGCTACAGATGCTGTTAGTAGTGTGGGCTTGAAGTGAGTTATATCGATTTTGAAACTGAATCTAGTGTGGGGTGAAGGTGTTTGTGTGCATGGAAAGCAAGGGAAAAAGAAGGATTGGAGGGTGAGAAGGTGCAAGGCGCTTTAACAGAGAAGACAAATTTGCTAGAGCAGATTTAAGGAAGGAGAAGAGGGTTGAGCCCAGGGTATGAGTTGTGGAAGGCATCCCTAGTTGTGAGTACCTGGAGAAAGAAGCAGCTGCTGGAGATAGGATAAAGGAGCTGAGCCTAGTATTGGAGTACCACTGCTGAGAGAGAGCTCGTGGAATACCTGACTGTAAAGCTCTGGAACAGTTACTATCAATTCTTACTGATTAGAGCACACGGGCTGTTCTTGGATGTGCTTCAGATGCTCTCAGGGCACCTAAGTGTGCCTTAGCACATCCTGTGGGAATTGCTGCCTTAGGTATGAAACTAGGGGTAGTCAGATCCATTGCTAGAAGGAGGCTTGTCACAGGAAAAGTTTCTGAAAAAGTCTGGCATGGTGGTTATTGCCAGGTTAGAAGCACTGGAAATGTGAGAGTTTGGGAAGCAACAGGTTAATAAGGAGGATCTAAGGCATGCAGGGTGCTTGCATATGATCAAGAATAAAAGCACCTGCTTTATTTATGTGTGCATGAGTCTGTTTTAACTTCTGTCCCATTCAAGGTAGGAAAAAACTACCTTAAAAGGAGAGAGACATCAATATCAATTGGAAGTGAAATCATATGCAGCAAGGGAGTCCTTACAGAACTGACTGAAATCAACAGATGCACAGGAATGATGATGAGTGTGTTGGTTTCTATCACTTTTCTCTCTGTACTTAATTAAATAATAGGCTTCATAACCAATTGTTGGTGTACTTCAAACAGCTGTGTCCCTAAAGAGAGGTACTGTAAATCAAGAGTATCCTCAAAGTTGGTATTCTGACTAAGACAAGTACAAAAGAGCCTAAGATTTAAATTCTGGTTGTGAAGACATAAAGTAGCTGAGCTGAAAAATACCCTTTCTGCTAAGGAGCAAGAGAGCTTCAACTGAGGTTCAGTAGGAGAGTCATTGCCAGATGTCTCAGTACCCCTCTTAGAGTGACAGACTTAGATCAGCTCGGCGGAAAACTGCAGCCTGTCGTTGCTCCTGTTTTGTGCTCCCTGACTATATCAGGAACAACAACAATATTATTTCTTACAGAAGATGAAAAGGAAATGGTGCATTTAGCCACTGTATTAATTTGAATGATTAGTGAATAATACCAGTTGAAGCTGCTCTACATGTGAGATGTAGAATATATAAACAGGAGCATAGCAGGTTTCTCCAACTAGTGCATATACCTCCTGATTTTTCTGACCAGAGGCATTAACTTCAGTATTTCCATAACTTCTCTCTTCCCTACTCTTTATGTGGAATTGCAGTTCTGCAGATTTTCTTATTCTTATAGAGGGAAGTTTGTGATCACTTCAAGCTATTGCAGTGGAAAGACTGCTCTGGAAGTTGAGTTACTGTCCTACTTGTTAGTGTGTGTTTTAAGTAGGGTGATGTGGGGATGAAAGAAATTTTACGAAGTATATATAAGATCCTACAAGTTAGAATTAGGTTTGCTACTAAATTAGCGTCAGTGGTTGTGTCAAGTTTGAAACAATGCTCACAAAATGCACAAAATGAAGGTTTTATGAACCTTTTATGCTGGGCAATTCTGTTTTTAGATACTGTCTGTCGTTGAGGATCTGTCTTTTTGTGATGAGCTTGAGCTGAATTGTTTGACAGTTTTTGATTTCTTCAGGGCTGTGCTTTGGCCTTATGAGTCAAGTGCCATGGTAATTTGTGGTGTTTAAAATAAAAAGTATTATCAAGTGATACCCATCTTCTAGTCTGCTTGTTACTTCTGGACTGTGCCAGTGTAAGGTAGGGATCTCCAGAGCCTTCCAGGGGTGAGAGAGCAAAGCAATGTTTAAAGTTTAATGGTGTCTTACTGAGAGACTGCCTTTGTGTATTTCTGTATTTGTATGTGTGCATATACATGAAAATCTGTATGTATGTGCATATGTAATGTCCTTATTTCAAAGAAGTCATAAGTATTTGTT
>WYDI02035661.1:0-49308 GCA_009867235.2 Psittacus erithacus | reverse complement strand
GGCCCCCCTGCCCTCTAGGGCTATATCCCATGGAACCTTACTGAGCAGGTTCCTGAAGAGGCCAAAGTCTGCTCTCTTGAAGTCCAGTGCAGTGAGCTTGCTGCACGCTCTTCTCAGTATCCTGAGGATCTCGAATTCAGCCATTTCATGATCGCTGCAACCAAGGCTGCCCTGGAGCGTCACATTTCCAACCAGCCCTTCCCTTTTGGTGAGCACGAGGTCAAGCATGGCACCACTCCTTGTTGGCTCCTCTGTTGCTTGCAGAAGGAAATTGTCCTCCACACAGTCGAGGAACCTCCTGGATTGCTTGTGCCAGGCTGTACTGTCCCTCCAACAGATATCAGGGTGGTTGAAGTCCCTCATGTGGCCAAGGGCCTGTCAGCGTGAGGCTATTCCTATCTCTCTATAGAGTGTTTCATCCACAATGTCCTCTTGATCAGGCGGTCTGTAGCAGATCCCTGCAGTAAAGTCTCCCATCGCTGTTCTCCCTTTAACTCTGTCCCACAAACTCTCTGTTAACTAATCATCTGTCCCCAGACAGAGTTCCATACTCTGCAGCCTATCCCTAACATAAATAGCAACTCCCCCTCCCTGTCTGCTGGGCTTGTCTTTTCGGAAGGTCCTGTAACCTTCCATTCCAACACTCCAGTCATAGGAGCCATCCCACCATGTTTCTGTGATGCCTGTTTTACCATAGCCCCGTAGATGTGCACACATCTCTAATTCCTCTTGTTTGTTCCCCATGCTATGGGCGTTTGTAAAGAGGCATCTGAGCTGAGGTTCAAATGAAGCCAGCTCATTGGCTGGAGCAAGTGGAATATCTCTACATTGCTCTGAGCATTTATTATAGGTGCTGGCAACTGACTGGGAGTGTTGGGATGGAATGATGCCCCCCTCCCCCAGCACATATAGTTTAAAGCATCCTTGACCAGCCTGGCAAGCCTCCCACCAAAACTGCTCTTCCCCTTCATTGTCGGACCAGCTCCACCAGCCTCCAGTAGACCTGGCCTCCTAAATTGAGTCCTGTGTTCAAGATACCCAAACCCCTGACTATGACACCTCTGTGCTAACCATTTATTAACCTGGCCAATCCTCCTAGCCTTTTTAAGGTCCTCCCCTGTATCCTGGAGAATTGATGAATAGACGATCTGAGCTCCAGAGCCCCTAACCACCTCTCCCAGGGCTCTGTAGTCCATTTTTATGTTCTCCAGGCTACTGCTGTCTATATCACTAGCACTGTCCATGTCTCTGACAAAAAATCAAAGCAGAATTATTTGATACGCTGATTTTTTTGCACCCAGAGTGAACCTCTCTCCATCAGTGTTATGTGACTCTACATGTTTCGTTCTTTTCTGCAGGTGTTTTTTGAGAACTCTGAAGTTCTTGGAAGGGAAATGGACATAAATAATCTTGCATGTGCTTTTGGCCTTGAGTTTAGTAACTTTTGCCAAATCCTGTGTCATAACTCATTTGGCAGAGCTGCTCTTTGCAGTAGTTCTAACATTTACTGCATTTCAGTAAATGATCAGTGAAGTGTATTGAGAGTTTAAAAAACAAAACAACACCTCCACATCAAGACGAACAGTGTGCTTGAAGTAAATATATTTTCTCTCTAAAGTCCTGTTCTGCTATAGAGGAAGCAGTTAATCTAATACCTCCTGGCTCTGGCACAGGTCACAGGGTTGTTCCACGATCCAAGCATTGGCAATGCAATTCACATTGTGCTGGTTCGGCTCATTCTCTTTGAGGAGGAGGAGGTAAGGTTTTCATTTTCCTCAAAATGTCACGTATCGTCAGACTTGGGCCTTCAATGCATTGAGCTACAGTTGTAAAGAAGAGAGTTTATTTGCTTAAAATAGCGTCTTAATTTTTCTGTTCTATAATCTTTGGCAGAACAAATTCTAAAACCAGACTTTGCTGGATAGCAAAGTATTTAGCTGATGACTTCAGGTATTTCTGCATAAAATCACCAAGGAAAATGTAAATAAACCAAGCAAATTAGGAATGGGAAGACAGAATCTCCCCAGTTTCAAAAGAACATGGGATACCAAGGAAGGCCAAATGAGAAACAGAAATTATGCATCATCACTCAGAATCTAATTACCTAGCATTACCTGAAATGTACTGTATGCTAGAGTATTTGCAGGTCTCTGGAGAAGTGAATTTATCATTGGCAAGCTTAAACACACATTTTCCTTTTTAGATCTTTCAAAAAAAACCCACAAAAACTCAATAGGTGCTAATTGCTGTGAACTAGTTACATGTTGGTAGTTTCCAGTGTCTCTCATTCACAAATATGTTGTTACATGCTTAAGTAAATGCTGATTGTCATAATTTTATATATTAAAAAACCCCAACGCTGTGCATGACATAAATAGCTCTGACTGCAGGAACACATTAAGGGAGTTTTTCTCCGTGGCTTATGTTTTATAAGCACAAGCCAGATGCTCTTGAAGGCAGTGAATGAAGCCATGGGGCCAGGCAGTCTCTTCTGAAATGAATTATTAGTATAGAATCTATCCTCGTATCCCTCACTGTAAGAGTATGTGGGCCAAAGCCTGTAGTTCACATCTTAACAGGACAGTTAGAACCTGAAGTCCATGGTGACACCCATTTAAGTTTACTTGCAAACTTTCTGTGGCTGTTTTGATAATAAACCATGGATCGAGCAGGACAGTGTTGGAAGCAGCAGGATTGCATATCTTTGAAAATTTAGTTTTATGTTGCCCAGAAATTACTATCTAGTAACAATGTTATTGAGATATTTTGTAAAAATTTTATTTAAATAGACTAAACTGAGACAAGATATAGTGAATGGCCAAGACCAGAAATGAGAAAATGTGTGTTTGAATGAATTTATTTTGTATACTTTGTATTTCAGAAGCAATTTCAGTAACTTGCATGTATACTATATAATAGTAAGATGAGGAAGAAACATCTATGACTGTATCGGAAATGACTCTTGGGAACTGAAAAACATTGTGAATGAAATAGACCCTTGGAAGTGTAATTATTCCCTGAGCATAACATTTTTCACATAACACTGATACAAACTTGAGCTTGAAGTCCAATACTAAGTAGTCTTTACCTTCTCTAGAGATGAAAACTTGCTTTCAAGAGAATATAAAAAGTTTTTTTGACAGTTTCAATTCAGTGCTGGATTTTACGAAGGTCACTTACCACTAAGTTTATACATTTTGGCATTTAATTTTTCCTTCAGTTGCACCAACTATAAACACATCAACATTTTAACTTAATATTCAGTATGTTAGGTAAATAGGTTTTATTGCTCCTAATGATGGCTTTATCTTCAGGCAAAAGCATAAGGGCATTTCAGAGATTACCCAGCTGCACAGCTAACATTGCTGACATGTTACTGCAATGCAACATGGTGTTTACAGTAATGTTTTCCTTCATTTCCCATTAGCAAGGCTTGAAGATAGTTCACCATGCTGATAAGACACTAGCTAGCTTCTGCAAATGGCAGAAGAGCGTCAATCCCAAGAGTGACATCAACCCTACACACCATGACGTGGCTGTCCTTCTAACCAGGTATGGCAGCAGTTCAGTGCCTGTGACTCTCTATTGTTTAGTTGCATTTTTATGGTGATGATATTTTTTGAATAGGCTCATGACGTCATTTAGTTCATCCTGCACAGAACCCAGTAAAGTGGTCTAATGAAGACACGCTGTTTCAAAAATATAGTGGTCATGCGAAACATAACCTAGTGTGAGCGTGCCTGACACTCATACAGTCAGAGAAATGAGAGTTATAAAAACATGTGGTTAAAGTTAGACCTGCTGTACTTTTTAAAGGGATTGTTTTTAATTTGTTTTCAGAGTGCATATCACACTTTATGCATGCACGTGGGTGTTTTATTGGAGATGCCTTTTAGTCAGGAAATTGAGATCTGTATATCCCAAGAGGTTAACAATTTGCAGACCTCAGGTAATTTTCCCCACTTCCTCGTATCTCATTTTGCACTTAGTCACTTCTGTGTTTTCCTTTGAGACAATACACCAAAACAACATAGGACGTAGATGAAGAACTCCATAACGACAAATCCTAAAGTCATATACAGGTGCAGCTCAGAACTGAAGATTATCTTGCAAACACAGTCATTATTTTTTATCAATAAAGTGTATGATTTTTAAATATTATCTCTGTATTTAAGAAGACACATTTTTTTTCCATATGAACAAGGGAGGCACAGCACACTTGAAGTTTATGTTTGAGATTACGCAGGGAGTTTGTGGAAGAACATGAAACAGAATTACAAATCGTAGAAATGGATGCAATCTGCACACAACTGAGAGAAAAGACTGAGAAGAATGAGAGAAAAGACTGAGTCTAAGGCTTGCAAGAAAAAAAAAAGTCCTAAGTTAAAGTCTGTCAGGCAAAAAAAACAACCCATCACAAAAATAAAATCCCTCAAGTGGTGCAGTAAAGAGTCAACAAATCTTAAAATAAGAATGCGAAAAGAAGTCTCATGATGATGCATAGTTTACCTTTATGAATAAACAGGCTTCAAGCAGTTCATGTGAATGAAGCTGAGAGGTATGGTGAGTTTAATAAACCATGCCTCAAAATACTGAAGATTTTAAAACTTTTTCTTATGTGAGTTGACAATAAAGATATGTATTTAGGCACTGCAGCAACATAATAGCGGCTTCACATTATAGCAGTATACTCTGATAATAGCAGAAAACCTGCATATTTTTGTTGCATATATTTGCAAAAACGTTAACATTGTACTTTGCTTAAAATGCTAGTTAGCACTAATACATTGTAAGATAGAGACTTACCACTCAATGTAACTGACACTCTCCAGTTGATTTAAGCTCCTCTAATGACATGTCTTTTTTGTGATTCTAGAAAGGACATTTGTGCTGGCATGAATCGTCCATGTGAAACCTTAGGTTTGTCTCATCTGTCAGGCATGTGTCAGCCTCACAGAAGCTGTAACATTAATGAAGATTCTGGCCTACCTTTGGCTTTTACTATTGCTCATGAACTTGGACACAGGTATAGTTGAAATTGAAGGGGGGGATGGCTAGCTGAGTTTAATTTATGATATGTTTGTTAATAGTCAGATTGTCAGACAGAAACAAAAGAAGGAGTGAGTTAATGTCTCTTTTACTAAGATCAAAACAATGTTTGCTTTCTCTAGGCAAAGGAATAAGAAAGAGATTCTTAAGCCACTGACCTTTGTTTGTATCTACAACTATCCAGTCTGCCCCTTTTAACAGAGTCTGTTAGGGCAGTGCATCAGGATGAAATATTTAAGCTACAAAGAAGCATGACTTAATCATGCTAATTTTTCCAAATATAGACTGAATTACTATGCAATTACTTCGGATGATCTCCAAATCAATCCAAGTAATTTAAAACATACCTGTTTCCTTAAATCAAGGTATTTGTATTTCCAACATTGCAGATTAGCTAGAAACCATTTTCAATTCAAACAATCAAGCCTCACAGAAATATCAACTATCTTTGTTCTCCCTTCTGACTTACAAATAAAGTCACTTTTGGGTATTTCTTAGTAACTGGTGTCTTCTGTATATTAATATTGCAGTTGTGGATGCATTTGAGTCAAGTGAACTGAAATTCCAAGGTTTTTAGTTTCAGACACAGTTAAGCTCTTTATTTGGATATTTGCTTGAACTAGATTTCTCAGTATTTCAAATTTCCTGGGTGTTTTTGGTGGTGAGTTGGTTTATTAACCTCACCTGAAAATAATCTGATTTTTTAAACTCTTTTGACACTAATGTGTTTTCCTCAGGGCAGAGAATTATTTTATAGATACTCTGGCTAGAGTTCTTTTCAGCTGGACCATGTTGCTTGGCTAGGTAACAAGTTCGTTGCTGTGTCTACAATCACATTACTTGTGTTATGCACCCCACTACCAATCAGGATGAAATCTGTGTGTGCTAATGGTATCTTACAATAATGTCATCATCATCTCATTATCATTGTCATCTGATGCAAAGGTTACTCAAGTATTGATCCTATCAGCCATTAATTTGCCATTTTTTATTCAACTTCTCTATTACCAGAAAGGAAGTAGTGTAAGTACATAACACTGAAATCATTACAATTGGATCTGGATGCTATGGGCTTAGTTACTTGGTCCCCAGCCCTCTTATTAACAGAAAGATTTCTCGTTAACAGTAGTAGTCAGAAGACACTTCTTCCCATAGAGCTATGTGCTATCCTTTTCTGGTCTAGCCTGGGTGGCTGATAACTCACAGCTGTGGATGCTGTGAGACAGAGTATTACTGTACTCACCTTTGTGGGAGTGGAGCAGGGCCTTGCCTGTAAGAGTTGTCTCCACAAAGAAAACTGAATACTGTAGGGTTTGTTATTAACATGGAACCATTCTTGCCGCAAGCTAGATTAAAAAGTTCAGGTGTGGACAATAAAAGTTAGTAAGAACAGATGAATAAAAAATGAGAAAAAAAGCCATGTATCCATTCCTTAGATGAATGCCGAAAGTCAGCTCTTGCCCGTACTGTCCCTCTAGACTTCTGCAGCCTCCTGTGTGAACAGATCCTTTTGCTTTTACATCTCTGACCTGTTACTGGAGTTGATTCTGTCTGAAATCATGCCTTGATTTGGAACATTTGGGTCATTTTATAATTACATTTTCCAGAATCGTAGTCTTAAGTGGTTTGAACTCTGGTCTATGACTGAATCAAATCCTGAATCAGTTTTCACTGCAGTTTCACACAAGGGCTTGCACACTTTCAGATGTTAACAGTGTAGGAGTCAACCTCCTCATACATCAGTATCTTTGCATATTATTATTTCACATGATTTCCTTCACAATGAGGTGATGTAAAGGCATGTATGTTTAGTAAGTTGAATCCCACTCAAAGTTTTATATGTTTATGATTTTTACAAGCTGTCGAATATCTAAAATTTCTTAGTAAGTCAAGAGAACCTGGAGAGAACCTGCTATGGAGATCAGTTTGTAAGGCACAAATTGAGAAAGCTAAGTAGGGAAGGAGTAGAGGTTTGAGGCAGACTCATTTGAATGTTCAGCAATTTTGAAAACAATAGCATCATAGAATAGTTTGGGTTGGAGAGGACCTTCAAAAGTCGTCTATTGCAACCCCACTGCAATAGGCAGGGATATCTTCTTAGTCTACATCAGGTGAACAAGAACCACATCTAGCCCACCCTTAAATGTCTCCAGGGATGGCATATCTACCATATCCTTTTCCAGTGTTTTACATGTATTCATTGTAATTCACTGTAAAGAATTTTATCCTCACATCCAGCCAATAGCTCTATTTCAGTCTATAAAAAGTGTTATAAAAAACCCAAGCAATAGAAGCATGATTATAAGACACTGTAAGACAGAATGTAACAAGGCCTGGTCTTAGTTAAAGTGGTACAAGTCTGAAATAATTGGGATCCAAAAGCTGGGAAGCACTTTTAGCTTTAGCAGCTTTAATAGAACTTTGAGGTTTAAGCTGTGATTCTCAGCCCGACTGTTCAATAGTGTTTTGTGTTTCTTAAAAATACCCTTCAGTATAGTCTTTGACAGTCTGTTCTTTATTTTGTGCAGGACAGTGTTGCTGTACATAACATATATTTGAAAGGTTTGTTGGAGGGAGTGTAGATTTTTTGGTCAATTTTTAGCAAACAGGTATCTACAGCTCACCACAGTAGAAAACAACTCCAGCATATTTTTAAGCACAGTGTGGAATCCATAGGTAGGTGTTGTGGTACAACCAATCAGCTGGAATTACTAAATGTTGGTTTTTGTCTCCAGCTTTGGTATCCAGCACGATGGAAAAGAGAATGACTGTGAGCCTGTTGGAAAGCGCCCATATATTATGTCCCGACAGTTGCAGTATGATCCTACTCCACTCACCTGGTCGCAGTGCAGCAACGAATATATTACACGTTTCCTAGAGTGAGTGAGCAGGTTGTAGCATTTGCCTGAAATGAATACAGCTGTGTATGAGATGTTTATGTGGAGTTTAAAGTAAATCCTCTATTATTACACTACTAAATGTATCTTTTTGCAGTGTGCTTGAGTTAATTCATATGGAAGGAATGCCCCAAGCTTATTGTTTACTTAGCATTTGGGAAAAGCTCCATTATATTCTTATTTTCTGGAAGTAAACTTGAGTCTTGTCATATTGGCTTTGGTTTGGTGCAACCTGCTTTCTGCAGCTGTCAGGAAGAAAGAAGCCTTTCCATCTAGGACTCTGATGGAAAATCACAGACCTTGCCTTTTCCACAATGAGATGTGTTGACTTCCATGAACTGTTCAAATTCATTATGTTTTTCTTTGAAAGAGCAGCAATATGATATAACTTTAACCAGAATTTTGGAGTACTCTGAAGCCACTCTGCAAACTATAATGACCTCGTGATATTTCCCCTTTGACAAGCTATATTTTGCCTTCGTAAATCCTCCCTTGCTAGATGTTTGTTAGCAGCATTTCAACTGGCTGGAATTTGGAAGTCTTATTTCCAAGGGCTGTATATAAAATTACCATTAAGAATTAGAAGTTGAAAGTCTGTAATGAAATGTCTAAAAGCTGTGGTTGCAGGGTTTTTTTAATGTGCAATTTTGTCTTTTAGTCGCGGGTGGGGATTCTGTCTAGATGATATCCCCCAAAAGGAAGTTTTAAAGTCCCCAATCATTGCTCCTGGAATGATATATGATGTGCATCACCAGTGCCAGCTTCAGTATGGTTCTAATGCTACTTTCTGTGAAGATGTAGATGTAAGTGCTCTATGGTTTTTTTCATTATCCTAATAACTTATGCTTCTTGAGCAGCATGGAAGTACAGTTAGTTAGTGAACCTCAATTGCTAACTACAAATGCTGCATGTTCAGAGTCTCACAGGCTAGATGTGTAGTGCAGGCATTGCCTAACACTGTTTTTGAGAGTCTGGAAGTGAGTTGTTCTGCTGAGTTGCAAGACCTTTGCTGGATCTCACCCCGTATCTATTGTTAAATGGCTGTCCTTTAGCACTGGAGTAGTTTTGTTTTAAAACCTGTAATACTGATCTTGAGTAAATTTTCAATGCCGCTGAAGTCCGATTTTAAAAGGTGCTTCAAACGTGTAGCTTACGGCTGACCAATGATTCTGGAAACAAATCTTCAGTTCCAGCAAACATTTTCTGAAGAAATCAAGGTTGTGCTCTCTGTCCCCGTTTGTCCTGTTTTTGCAAACTCTTGGTGGTCTAACTTGTTAAAGAGAATTTCAGTCCACATACATTGAAGAATCTTTATGTGTCCATCAAACATCAGATTTTTTTATGTGGAAATGTGTCATTTACAAAGGTACCCTTAGGGTTTATTTCACAGCACAGCAGAAGTGTTGTGTGGAGGTGCAGGGGAGCAGTAAAGTCACAGCAGTGCAACTCCGTACAGGAGCTAGGAGCCACTGTGGTTAACAGGTTATAGTAGCTAAGGTGCAGTGGTATAGTATTTTGGCTGTACCTAGTATGTTCAGATCCATTTGGCTTCATACAACATTTTTCTACTTAGAAGAAGCTGTGGTCTCAAGTGCTAGTCTAGCTAAGTGATCACTAATCTTCACTGTGTTTTGGGCAGTAGTGTGCAGCAAACATTGCAGATAGCGTCCAACTTGCTCACTCTGTTAAACACAGCTGTGACAGAAGTGGCATTATGGCTATTGGCAGTGCTGGAGTGGTTTTTAGGCAAGGTATTGTGCTCATATGTGGATTGGAGACTGCTGACAGTGGCTGTTTATTTCATTCAGATAATTATTCGTATCCTTGTCTATCTTTCTATTAGGAAGATAATCCCTGATTAATCTTCTCAGCCTTAATAGCTAACGTGATTACCAGTGTTGAGCTGCGTCTACTGATTCTGAAGCAGGTATTGAAAGATTGCTTTCATTACCTGCTATTCCAGTTTCCTCAGTTACTATAATTTCTCTGTTGGTACAGATAGAAAATTAAAGTGTAATTTTGCAGTATTGGCTCATTCTGTATCTCCTTGGGTTTGAACCTAGTAGGCCTTTGCATTCAACATCTCCTGAATAACTAATTTTGCAGCTAGACATATGTCAGAAAATCAATTGGTATAATATTTCGCATTTTACTGGAATGACTGTTTTGCAGGTAGCTGCACTGGCAAAAGAAGGAGTTGTGAATAGTATAGTCTGCCTGGCATGTTGAATGAACAGTCTAGTCATTTTGTCAAGACGTCTGACTGTCCTTTGCCTTTCAGCTGTTACTTAACACTTGCTCACTGACCAGGCTATGTTTGTTCTGTAGCTTCTAATGTCTGACACTAGAATTTGATCCACAGATTCTTTTTGAGAGAAGCATCTGCATTTAGCTGAACGTGCCCCAGGGTTCAGTGGCTCCACTTAAGAAAGACTAAGATTCATAATTCAGATAGTGGTTTCCATGAACCACTTAGGTAGTAAGTCCTCTAAGCACTGAAAGACTGTCCTTCAAATAAGGAAAAGAAAAGCAGAATACAGATTCAGGGGAGGAATTTTCCAAGTGGTAGGTATATCCATAGTTTCCTATCAGACAGGCTGTAGGAGCTCAAAATCCTTATCTAATTGCCCTCTCTTTGTCTCCAAAACTTCCACTGACTTCAGTGAAGCTGTTTGGGTTTTTTTGGCTCTACTTTCTTTTAGTCACAGACCCTGATCTCATAGATTGGGTGGAAAGTGTATACAGTTTGCTGATGGTAAAAATCACTTGCCTTGAAGTAAGTCCATGGTAGAGTCATGAATTTCTGTTTGTTACCTCCGAGAGCACACTGTAAGCAGTACTATTTTTTGTACTGTTGTTATTCCAGTATTGTGGAAAAAAGCTCTGGTGCATGGAGATCAATATGGAAAATTCTTGCAAAGCTAAAGAATTTCCTCTGTGAACCCTTGACATTGAAATCTATGAATACGCCTTACAAAAATGTATCTGTCAGTGGAAAGCTGTGTTGAGCTTCAGTGCCTTTTTGTGGTACCTGAAGCACAGTGTAGGAGTACACTTTACGCACTAAAACCCACAAAACATAACAAAAAAGCACTCTACATGCAAGAGTAAAATAAAGAATTAATTTCATAATGAAAGAAAATTAATTAGGCAGAACACTTGGTTAGCCTTAAGAACCCGATAATAATGGCTTCACAAACAGTTGTAAGTAATACTACTCTTGAAATGTAAATAGGGAACTGCAAAACAGCCTTTGCCCAATACATTGTCCAAAAGCAGCTGAATGAGCCAAGATGCAGTGCCCTAGACACTGTATTCCAGCTGGAGTTTTGGAGTGCTTTGAGCTGTTCTTTCTGTCAAGTTTTTTTCCAGTGTTCTATGTGGAAACCAGGGTTAACACAGAATGCAGAAAGTTAATAAAAGGCATGTCGCTTAAAACAGACTGTGCCTAAGCTTAGCTATTTTAAATAGAAACGGGTCATTTTTCTGTTTTTAAATAGAAGCAGTCATTCAAGTTTCACATTTCACATTTCACATTCAGACAGATGTTACTGCTAGATCATTAGGGCTGGATTTTTGCAAGTGCACGGTTTCTGTGTTGGCTCCCACACCTAGCATGTTGCTTGCTGTGAGAATACCAGTGGAAACTGCTAGTGGGATCTGCTAGTGAGATCCTTCTTACCAGATCCTTTCTTGGGTGACATGTACAGCTCCCCTGCTTCACAGGTAGAAGCTGTCAGCTCTATTCTGTCTCCAGTGCTGAACTCTGCAGTTCAAACAGCCTCAGCCGAGACCTTGCCCAGTGCTCCATGGCTTTTGCTTCTGTTATTCTCAATGGGAGTGCAATCTCTGACACCCCTGATTTCTCCAGCTTTTCACACAAAGCTCATTCAGGAGTTCCCAAGGCTGCTGTGTGCCGACCAAAGGAGAAGCTGGTATGCATGTCAGCTGAGGAGGGGGGGCTAGCCCTTGATATCTGCCCTCATTCTGTAGAGAATTGTTTTAATTGAGTGAAGAAGACTTGCTACAAGGTAGCTGTAATGTTTATTTGCCCTTGTACGTCTTTAGACTCTCAGGAGTTTCTGTCCCTTCAGTGGAGTTGACCACTGCGCCTGCAGCGGCAGCTGGAATGCTGTGCTTTACTGCATTAAACTGGCACCAGTGTCTGAGTAACTTAATATGCAGTCATTCTCTAACCAGAGCCTTTACTCCACCTAGCCCACTAGACTTTTTTCTCTGCCAGGTAGCCTGGACTGCTTCTTTTGTTATCATTCCTTTGCCATCTGTTTTACTGATGGTTTAGGAGGCCTGTGTTTTGATCTCTTTTCCCTCATCCAGTTTTGGGGCCTTCATGAATATTAACCTAGCTGTTGTACTTGGAGATATGACTTTGTGTTTATTTTCCTGACTAGCTTCTCTAAACTTCTTTGATTTCACTCTATGTTTTCAGGTAGACAGCAATGCAAAATTCGAACATTGTACTCATCAGTACTCATCAAATGAAAATCATAAACTCTGTTCATCTTCGCTATAAACAGTAGTGCCCAAACTTTGCAAAGCCATTTTCCTGTGTGTAGCTGGGATCTGAGCAGCCAATGGGAAAAATACTTGAACTCAGATAGTTCAAGTAAAACGTAATTCACTTGGTAGAAAGTATTCACCATTTTGTGTTTGTTAAGTAGTTTCTCCTTGTATACTAACAAGGGGTAGCTAAATCTGGTCCTAGCTTGTGGAAAACCCTGAACATTTGCTTTCGAAATTATGTTCTTTACAAGGCTTTCTAAATGGATGTATAAAACTATGGAAGGCTTTTGAAAATCTTGGCCATAGGGGTTCAGCTTTGCTTCAGACTGTTGCAGTTTTCTTTCTTTTCCAGAACCTTTGCCAGACACTGTGGTGCTCGGTAAAAGGCTCCTGCCGCTCCAAACTGGATGCAGCTGCAGATGGAACTCGATGTGGAGAGAACAAGGTGACAGTTCTGCTGCCTGCAAAAGAGTGGTGGAGGATCCATCAGTAGCTCTGCCATTGTTCAGTGTGAAAGAGGAGCATCATGTGACATCTCACTTAGATTTTCAACCCTGACATAACAAATCATTCACAGTAGCATTTTCCTGCAGTAATGGTCTTAAGCTGTTTGTCCTTCCTCTTCTCTCTTCAGTGGTGCTTTTCTGGTGAGTGCATTACAGTAGGCAAGACTCCTGAAGCAGTCCATGGCGGATGGGGCGTTTGGTCATCCTGGTCCCATTGCACAAGGACATGTGGGGCAGGAGTTCAGAGTGCAGAGAGACCCTGCAATAACCCAGAGTAAGCTGAGTGCACAATCTTTTCTTACTTTTCATTCAAGATCTTTGAGACACTTATGACATTGGAAGCTCTTGTATGAGATAGTTATCAGCAGGTAACACAGCAAGACTGACCCTGAGCACCTCTCCTTCCCAGTTAAGCATACCTGTGTGAAACTCGTTACTTTACCTTATATTCTTTAATCCTTACCCTCCATGGGGCTTATTTCTACACAAAATTAAAAAAAACCCGGAACTGTTATTTAATATTCAGGCTTTGCAGAAGTAATAGAAATGTTCCTTTAATAATACCATTGTGAATAAATAAATGACCTGAAACACTGAGTGAGAACAATAGCTAGTGATCTGTTCTGAGGGTAATCAAGGAGTCAGCTGTTCATGTTCTGTTCTAGTCATCAGCTTTGTTTGACCTTCAGACAGGAGTTGATAGGTGAAGAACATGAAAGGCAGAATTTTGTAATGCATATCTAAGTTTATGAAGACCCTGCATCTAATTGTCGGAAATTACTGAAGATGGTGCCTAACAGCAAAAATCACTTGGCTTTTCTAGAACTATCGGACATTCTTGAAAATACGTTTTTTTGGGGGAGTTAATTTGATAGGTTAATTCGTTGTAAACTCAGCCAGGCAATTCTTTAGGCTCAGCACTTCTTTGTTATACAGGTTTTTTCTAGATCTCTGTGCTCCATACTGATGTGTTTGGGTACTTGAACATGTGAGTGGTATCTCTATCCTGCCAGGGATTCAGATTCATCTTGTTATCCCACTGGAACCTGAAAGACGTTGCTCTTTTAAAACTATTTTTGACCCAGAATCTCATGTCCCAGTCCGAATGTTCCTTTTCTAGGCCACAATTTGGAGGAGACTACTGCACTGGAGAAAGGAAACGCTATCGCATGTGTAACATCAGCCCCTGCCGGAAAGACTTGCCAACCTTTCGTCAGATGCAGTGCAGTGAATTTGATACAGTTCCCTACCAAAATGAATTCTACCACTGGGTTCCCATTTATAACACAGGTATGAAGCTAAAAATCTTCTAATCTCTTGCATAAAAAGTCAGATTTACAGACCTATGAGAAACCCCTACAAGGGCAAGAGGTCACTGAACTTTTGGTTGATCAGAGAGAAAAATCTGGTGTGCCTCCATATGCAGGTGTGCCTTTTGTGTATACACAAAGGCAAGGATTCTCCACACACAGCTGTTTTAGCAAAGCTGTGGTAATAACAGCTGTGATTGTAACTAGCCTAGTTCCTGGAAGGATATTGCGCTAAGAAAAGCTATTGGAAGTCACATTTATACTAATTGTTCAGGATAGACCTAAACTGTCTTTTCCGTTGTCAACCACAGAACCACAGGAGTACAGTGGTATAGTGTAAAGCTGCATGTTTAGGCCTGCAGCATCACTGCACCCCATAAGCAGAACTGTTCCACTGCACAAATGGAGCTTTACTACTTCCAGACTCAGATCTGTATGGTAAGTATACCTGGCACAACACCAAGGAAGTAATATCTCAACAGGTTCAGTATTGTATTGCCCTGAATTGTAGAGACAGAATGATGCCTCAGCCTTATAACTTGCTTTGCAGCAGCTAGCTACTAAATCCAGGGGTAATAGTTACTACCGTGCAGCTTGATTCTTGATGTATGCATAAATGTAAGGTGTAGATTATCCAGTAGAAGCTAGCAATATGATTATTTTTTTTAATAAACCAGCTAGGGAAGTGAAGCTCAAGATTCAGCCAGCAGTATTATACGGCATGTTTATTGCATTTTCACAGGTATTGCCGGTTCTGAATAGGTTTCCTAAAGTTCAGCTACTGTTTCAATTTCATCTAACAAACACACCATTGAAGATGGACCTGAAGCACAGAGATTTCCAGGAAAATATCTGATGAAAGAAAACCTGGTTGATAAAAAAAGGCTTTTCCAGAAGAACTTCCAGTAAAACTAACAGCATAAGACTTAGTCAAAAGCCAAACCTGTAAAATATTTTCTGCAGACTCATAAACTGTTTTCTGCACTCTCCTGTCCCTGAGGACTGGAATTCCAGTCCTCGCTGTTAGTGTATTGCTGCAGGGTACAGCCTTAGTTCTGTTCATGTTCTCTCTAGGGCAGTGCTACAGAACTGCTAATTCTGTGTGTGTATTTATTGCAGGTCTGCTACTAAAAGGCATTAGGAATCACGAATAAAATGTTTCTTGCACACTGCTTCCAGTGTCTATTATGGTATGTCCATGCCATATTTCAAAAAGAGACAATTTGAGCTTTACAGACAAACCATTTATCTTTAAAGTGCTGCATTGTTGAGCCTAATTTCATCTGGAACATCCTAGGTTTCAGTGACCTTTTGCAAAAATCTGTCAAATACCAAGGAAATATATTTTTCTCTGCCTTAAAAAGCTTTTTGACTGTTTTTACCCATTTTCTTGCCAGCCAGAACTTCAATCTAGTGTTCCACATCTCCTTCATGATCTGTGAGATCCTTAATGTTTGCAACTTCATTCTTACATTCCATTAACAATGTTTGAAGTGTTTTCTTGCTCATAATCTCTTAACTTCCAAAAATCGTGGCTTCCTCAGGTAGGCATGTTTTTCTGGGAAGTCTCATCTAAGCTAAATCGTGTGCTGATCCTCCATCTGGTATCATCATTGTATGATTGAGGGTGGGTAGGTGCACTGCTTCCAGTTGTGTTGAGCCAGTGTTAACTACTGCACTGAAATACACCCGAGATTTTTTCATCCCATTTCAGTTTCAGATTTTCTTTCATCTTCCCTTGGTGGCTAAAAGACGTCCGGGCAAAAACCTCTAGAAGTAAGGTCATAAAACAGTGCTCTCTCTGTTAGATGGAGCAGTCTGAACCTTTCTTGTGTTTGTCCTGTATTGTCCCCCCCCCAAAAAAAAAGGTGATGTTTCAGGGCTCTGGAGATTTATCACCACATCTAGCAGATGTACACCAACCTTTCTCAGTGTACACAAGCATCCCTTACTTTTCCTCTTATCTGGTACAGTCCTATCTCAGAGACTTTTCACGTCACTCACATTTTTCTCTCCATCCCTTCCTTTTTCCCAGGATCAGCTTCACTCCTAATTTCTCTGCCCTTCTCCCCAAGTGGTGCAGGGAGCTAGGGAATGGAGACTGTGGTCAGTTCATCACACATTGTCTCTGCTGCTCCTTCCTCCTCAGGGGAGGATTCCTCACACTCTTCCCCTGCTCCATTGTGGGGTCCCTTCCATGGGATATGGTCACCTGTGAACTTTTCCAATGTGAGTCCTTCTTGTAGGCTGCAGTTCTTCACAAACTGCTCCAGCCTGGCTCCCTCCATGGGGTACATCCTTCAGGAACAGACTGCTCCAGCATGGGTCCCTTCAATGGCGTGCAGTCCTTCAGGAACAGATTACGTGGAAGCATCTAGTTGAGGAGGTGAAATCCTGAGCTAAACATTTTGTGACATTTTAGACATTCTGTGTTCCTTCATCCTGCTGGAAAAACAGTAAATTATCTAGATGGTCACAATTCTTTCTCCTGGCTTTAATTTCTTAGCTTGCATAAGCCAGTTCTAATCAGTGTCACGTAATTAGACGCTGTAATAATGTCCTTTTCCTGTTGGGTACTTTGTACCTTCACTAGAGGACAAAGACTTTTTTTCAAAATAGCTTATGGTTTAATATGAGGCAGGATACAACAGGCAGCTTTAACAAACAACCTAGAAGAAAAGCAGTGGAAGATATCTTGCTGTTACCAAGGCTAGCTGTATTTAAGGTTCCAACTGAGATTTTTCTCTTCTGTTTTCAATGACTTTGGACCTGTTGGGGAATTTGCATAGTCTTATTGTGGATTAGCTGTGGAGCACAGAAAGCCATGTGCTCCAGCTGGAGCACATGAAGACTCCCAAGGAGTCTTCAGATGAAGGGGACTTCCAAGCAAAGGTGGCTAAAGCAACCAGCACCTCTGACCAGGATATTTTCTGAATTGTGACCCCACACTTATTTATTTCATACCATTTGGCAAATTACACTCACTTGAATCTGATAGCTTCTTAGTGCTTAACTTCCATGTACCAAGTATGACTCCTACACTGAATCATATATCTTTCTTTTCTCAGTCAGTGTCAGGATCATCTCATATACTGACAGATAGGAGTTATGTTGCTAATGTGTTCTATATTTCTTATTTCTTCCAATATGTGTCTGTATATCAAGTAAGATGTGTACTGATACAGTCACAGGGGCTGAGGTAACAGCATGAGATAATATTTTACTATCAACGGTTTGAAAGTAAACTTTCTTTTGGAGTTCCAAGCTTGATTAAAGTGATAAAACAGGTTTGACTCAGCTATTTTTTTCCCCTGTTTTGTATGTGTTTGGTAATTTTATTTTCTAATATTCTCTGTTTTGGATTTCCTCAGCCAATTTTGCGTTCTCAAGAGGTGAGAATTTGAAGAGAAGAGGCCCACTTCTTTTCTTCCTTGTGAATTAGGAAAAAAATATTGAATCCTTATCTTCTGCTGGCAGGCACATTAATCACATCCTTCTCAGTCAGGTTAAGCTGGATCCTTCCTGCAGGTGAACTCATGGGAGTCAACTGTGAGGGAAAGAAATTTAAAATGGGAAGTGAACATGTTCCTTCCTGTTTATCTTTGTGTTGCTCTGTTTACACTTGGTGAATCTGAACTCCGTTGTAATGTACAGGGGGAGAAAATCCACATGCCTGAATTTTAGGATTTGTACTCAGCTTTGCTGGTTTGCTTCCTCAGTCCCATTCTGATTACAGTGGCTTACCTAGTCACTGGGCATTTACAGGAGTTCTGTGTCTTGGGATTCCATGACATCTGGGTTTCTTCTCTCTGTTAGAGGATTGATCTTGAATCTGTTCAAATCTGCAGTATAATCTTGATGCAGAATATGGGCACTACAGATAAAAAACAGGATGTAATTTTTTTGGCCTGCTGAGTGTTGGTGGCACCTCAGCTAAAATCTTATGACCAGCTAGGACCACCAACACACTGCTGGAAGCATTCAGCCAAGCTGAAGGAGGTTTACAGGAAACCAAAATGGAAGTCCAGTTATTTGAAAAACACAGATTGAGAAAAACAAGTTTTGCTCTATAAAAAGAGAAGATGGAGTGTGTTATATGCCAGCTGCTTGAAGAGATTTTCTAAGGGTATTTAGCATGCATATCCCTGAGCTCACAGATACACAGGCTAGCAGGACTGCATGGCTCCATGCACCGTTGTGCTTGGGTTTGGAAAAAGGCGTGGAGATCCAAGCAGTTCTGTGCCCTTGTTAACTGACTTTGAAAATCAGTACCCCATGGTCTTACATCGCCTCAGTTTGAATGTAGCTCTTCTGCTTTCAAACTTGGATTTGACATCAAGTTCTCTGTCACTTCATACCGCAATTTTCCATTCTCTTCACTTAAATAGTACAGGAGTCCTCAGAGAGAAATGGATCTAGCAGTTCTTTGTATCATGAAAGGTAGAGCAAGAAGAAACAGTCAAAGCAGCACAAGGGAACTTTAGGTTAAGAAATCTTAATTGCTTCGTGGGTGGTTAAACATTAGGGCAGGTTACCTACAGGGTTTGAGGAATTGCTGCTATGACTGCAGATATAAATACAGTCTATGCAGGAGAAGTGTAAGAGGCTTTTATCCTACTTTGGTGTGGAAGGATGAGTAAAATCCTGTAGGCTTTACTCAGGGAGAAACCATCTCTGTTTTAGTGACGATTCAATGTGCTTTTCCTGGTCCAGAATTGTGCGAATGCATTTATTACTCAGTGTTTGCAGATTAGATCTAGTGGTTCAGGCATGTGCTGGATTGCAAGAATTCCTGTACATTTTGGCCTAAGAGTTACTAAGGCGACAGCCTTTTTTGTGGAAGTCTCATCATGAAATAATCAAATTTGCTGAAGTAATTGAAACTAAGCCAGCTGCTTTAATGAGTTCCTTCTGAGCAGCTCTAGTGCTCATATTTATCTCAGTTTAGTCTTTTTAGATTTTCAGGACTGCTTTTTAGATTTTCAGTCTTTGCTTTCAAGTTCTTCCATTGTTTTGGGAAGTGTGTTTATTTTCCTTGTGTGTCAGTTCGCTTTCTGAAAACAGGAGACAAAAGTACTTCCTACACCTCTATCTGTTTCATGTTTAAAATCTTAGACTTTTTAGGGACAGTGGCTGATTCTAGTACAACTAGTCCTGGAATAATGGAGCCCTGATCTTTTGTCAGGCTCCTTCACTCAGATGTAAAAGAATGGTAGATAAGCAAATAATTTTAGAAAACTAATAGCTAATACAGTGCTAGGGTAATGTGCCCTGACCATACTTCTATGCACATGAAATACCAAACTAAATTAAAGAATGATGGCAGGAGTACAAATATTGGATAGGATTGAGTTTGTTGGGAGGGAGCAGTATCTTCTCACTTGCAGTGGTGTTCAACAAAAAACTGTTAGGAAGAAAAGCAATGCAAAATCTGTGGGTACAGGTAGGATCTAATTTTAGATCAGTTACTAGAGTTAAGGAATATCAAGAAAGCTTTCATGCCTAGAAAACTCTTCATTGAATTGCAAACCTTTGCAAGTCTGAAAGTTTCCTTGTTACGTATTTTTACTTTTTATTATGTCTTATCAAGGGAGTTATCTTTCTCTACAGACTTTCTCTGAGTTATATTCTTAGAGCATCATAGTTATGAGTTAATGACAGCAGATAGCACTGCCTGCTTTTTCTTGCTCAGTGATTTATGAAATGAAATTGAATACCATCTTGCCATGTCCACACAGACAACTAGGGACGAGGTACAGATATCAAACTGTTGCTCTACATATATTTCATTACAGACAATATAAAAGCTGAAATGGCTTTCTGCAAAGTCTGTGTCAGTTAGGATTGATTCTCTGCAGGTAACAGACTAGGTGGAATTCTGGGATTCTCCTTTTCATAAGAGTATTGTGCCTTGTGTTTAAAAAGGTGCATTGAGAAGGTAAGCAAGGTGGAACAAAATTTAGAGCACTAAAATAATCAAAGTAGCTACATGGCCAGGAAATAATTTCTGCAGAGAGAAGTAAAATTGCTTGTATTACTTATCATGACAGCTCTTATCAGACCAAATGATGGATGTTATGGCTGGCAGTTTTCACAGAGGGGCAGAGGGCTAGTAAGGATTACAAATTTTATGTTCTTGACTGAGACTCTTAGGTAGCTCCATCTCTGTTGATATTCTTGAACATGACTCACGTCACCTTGAATTCCACCAGTTTTATAAAGCTGGTCCGTGTGTGTCCTCTGCTTGTAATCACTCTGTTGCCCTTTATGAAGGCAACTTTGAGAAGCCACAAGCACAACATTATTGTCAGTGCTGAGATTCCATTTTAGCTCCACTGACAAGAAGGAAAACACAAAAGTACTCATTAAGGTTTTGGATTTCCTTTAGTGCCCCTTTTTATTTTTTGGATGCCACTTCCCTAAAGATCCTGTATACGTCAATGAGTTTCATAGTTTTAAAGCTCAAGCAGTGTAGGATTCAGTCTCCAAGTTGCAAGTATTTTGGGGGCAGGAGCTGCAGTCACTTTTGTGCACTGCATGGTGTTGTGTAAGTGTAAGTTATAAACCAGAGCAAGGAGAGCAGATTTTCCCCTTCAAAGGAATAAATCTGTTTGTAGGAAATTGTTTAGGTTTTTTGCATTACCAAAAGTTTGAAATTTTCTCATTAGTAGAAATTTCTTCGATTTTAAATACAGTTCTTTGCATGAAACAAGCCAAGTCAACAGAAAAGGAAGAGGGAGAAAGAAATTCATTAGCCAAGATACAGAAGATATATAGTTATGCTTCATCCTTCTGAGAGGAAGGGAGCAACTTCTGTTGGCTCTGTCATGCACACGATGAAATTGTCTCCCAGCAGAGGCACCTCTGCAGCGCGCAGGGAGATTGTATTAAAATGGCTCAAGAATGGTGCCTTGAAGGCTTTATAGACTGGCAGTTTTAAAGCCCACTGGTTTGCTCAGCAAAGCATTTAAGCTTGCTGAGCATGAACAAAGTGCTGTGATGCATGGCTAGACTGGGGTCTTGGAATAGAACAAAACAAGAAGACAGGTCCTCTGTTGCTGTCCCTCATTGATATGACAGTGAATGACTTTTTTCCAGTCAGATAGCTCTGGATCTGCTGGACGGTTTCCACAGAGTGCTGTGTGGGCATGGGTTATAAATCTGTCTTTCCTTTGACACTGGATTCAGTTCTAACTCGTCTTCCATGTGCGCAACTGAGTAATCAGACTTGTGTCCTTTGACTGTCTGAAGCCATGGTTTCAAAATTTCTCATTCCAAAAGACCAGTGTTTATGAGGCATGGCAGTGTGTGTTTGGCTCTTCTTACTCCATGGATTGAATAGACTAAGGCTGGTACATTATAGGAAGTCTTGCTTCAGAAACCCACAGATTATTTTTGCTGCAGCTTTTCTCTCCCCTGTTGCTTCCTTGCACATCTATTCAAGAGCAGCCTGCATCTTGTCAGACTCACCAATATTATCCCCATTTCATAAGCTGCCAAGCAGGAAAAAAGTCTAGTGTTTGAAATTATTTATTGAGCACCAGCATATAGCAGAAAATAAGCACTAATGTGACACTACTGACATGCAGAGTATCAGAAGCAACCACTTGACTGCTCTCTGAGGGAGAATGGCAGCATTGGTGAAAAGCTGTAAATTATCTCAGAAAGTCATCAGATGATGGAAAACTGTTGCTTTTCAGTATCCTTGGCAATCTCACCCCCAGACTCCTCCTTTCTCCTCAATGATGACAGTTGGTTTTACTGGTTTCTGTCCCTTTCTCCATCACAGCTAAGGGCCTCATTACTGCTTGACTCAGCCAGTTGCCTGTAAACATACCAGTGATTGAGAGCATGGAAACATGAGGGCACCAGCCTCCAGCAGCTTCTAGAAGACCACAAGTGGCATTTATCAGGCCTTGTCACTGTCTTTAGCAATTTAACTGTCTCTCTGCTAACTTCTTCTAATTATGCCATTTCTGTCAAATGCCAGGGAAAATGAGCAGATGTTGGAGTAAAAACATAATGTCATTCATTGTGCGTTCAGTTCAGTGTCCCACTAAAGTATCTTTGAGAAAGCATCTTTGTTTTCTTTTCAGCAAACCCCTGTGAGCTCCACTGTCGCCCAATAGATGGCCATTTTTCAGAAAAGATGCTTGATGCAGTCACAGATGGTACTCCTTGCTTTGAAGGAAGGCACAGCCGAGATATCTGTATTAATGGCATGTGTAAGGTATTGGGTATGTTTGCATGTTTCTTTCTCTACAATTTTATTTCATAAAGTTTTCAAGAAACTTTTTGTGAGCAAAGTAAGAAATTTTTTTTGAGGATTGGAGCCAAGTACTCAATTTTACCACATTCTTAATAATCATAGAAACAAGTTTGTAGAAACAGCTTTTCCAAGTAGACAAAAGAGTTGTTTCCATCCTTTTAATTAATTCATTAAACCTGAGTGCTCATTACTTCTGGTACATTTTAGTGCCTCTCTTCTTCTTCCATTATTCTAAAACATCAATGTAAGAAAATCTGTGTTTCTATGGGACATTTTCACAAAGGTTTGTAGCGTTAAGGTTCTTATTGCTGTTACCACTCCCTGTGGTTTTTTTATGAAAATGGAATTTAACATTGCACATTATGTAGGAGTTCTGAACTGACTTGTTATACTAAAAATTATTTTAGTTTACAATAATAAATTAAATAATGCCGTAGAATGAAATAACAGGCAAACACAGAGTATATAGTTCAGAAGTGAAGAATTAATATTCTCTCCATATTGTGCATCTTGATAGTAGCTGTTTAGGATGATGTTTGTTTGTGTCATTTGAAGGTGTGTTCTTGTAAATTCTGTAATAGCCACAGTCCTAATTTAGTGAAATAGGTTTTAGTGAATTTCTCATAAATAGAATGAGTACTTTACTTGTAGGGGATGTATTTACAACAGTTTATTTCTTCAAACTGGGGATTTGTATGCTGTACCCCTTGAAGCTTGATAGCTTTTTTGCTTTTAACATCTTTGGAAACAAGAGCAGGACTTGGTGTCTTGTGGAAACTATATTAGCTTACTGTAGGGAACTTCAGATTGTATGTCTTCAGCCACTGTATCATATAAAAGTGCAACTAGATGGGACTTCTTGAAGTCATGTTGCATCTCTTTAGAGAATCATGTTCCTTTTTTGACATTTTTTATATTTTTTTCTTGAAGACTTCTAGTGATGGAAACTCTGCATTTTAAATAGGTCATTGGTATAACCTCTCAGAAGACTTTCTATTTTGGTAGAATGCCAGTGCCTTAAGAGAGCAGCAATAAAAGATTTGTTTTAAGCTTTCCTAGCAGGTCATGCATTTATGAAAGGGGGTTACCAAGACCCTGCTCAAATTCATAGTGAAGATCTGTTAGACTTTGCTGAGACAGGATGGGCCTTTTAGCTATCATGATGAAAGACCTGGCCTGGACTCGAACAGTTCAAGACAGGTGGAAACACATCATTAGCAGACTGAAATGTGTAGTAAATGCTGCATACCATATCTGTGCTTTTGACTGTGGAAGGGGCCAAGTGCTACACTCAAGAGGCTGTCTTTGTGATATTGCACTTTTGTTTTCTGATTTTCAGCCCAAGTGGACTAGGATCACTATGGTAATTTTAGTTTCCATATGCTTTCTGTATTGAACCTTGCCTGTGACAGTCAAATCTATACCTGTTAGAAATAACAAAACTTAATAAGAAGAGGTAAATCAGAGGTGAAAGGAAAGCTAATTCTAATTGTGATTTGTAGGTATTAGATATACTTCAGTATTAATAGTTCTGAGGACTTAAAGCCTTTCTAAAAAATTCATCCAAGGTGCTAGTGCTATCATAAATACAGTTTTGACATCATTTCACATTTTGATTGCTGCTTCACATCTTATGACAAACAATTTTAACTGGAGTCAAAATCATGGAGTGAACAGTACAGTCATGCAGCTACCACAAATGAGACCAAATTATGAATATAACCCGAATAGCTCACATTTCTAAAAGACAGTGTGCTTTTACCTGAAATAGGTACCCAATATAACACTTGAGGAGAAGCATTTTCAAGTATCTCCATATAATCCACTAGCATTTTAGTCCAGCTAGTTAAACACAATACATACAAGTCATGGTGAGTAAATCTGGAGATGCATTTGATATGATTAGTCTGGTATGTCATTCTTGTACTCCAATAGCAACATGTTGTTAGTGGAAAAGAAACTCACAAACATTAGTGGCAATGTCTGTTAAAGTGCTGTTCTGACTTTCAGTACTGTATCTCACAAAATCACATTTCTTCATTGAGCTAAAATAATACTTCACTTATGTCGGAAATTGAGCAAAAGATTAAAATGGTGACATGTTGTACATTAGATCCACTGTCCATAAGCTTACGTGTGTTTGGTGTGCAAAGTAGCTATTTTTCAACAACTGAGTTCAGAGTTTTCGTAGTGGATATGTCAAAACAAGATAGATTCAATCAAGAATTTAATCTTCTAAATTCAGCTGATTTCAATCTGATTTTGTAGTTTCCCATGGTTGTGTTCAAAGGAATCAGAAAAAATTGTCTTATCTTGATGGCTAAATGTGGATTCAGATGCCTCATTTTAGCTACCTGAGGTGTACTTGATGCTTTCCTAGCCACCTTGGCAAAACCATAATGTGCATCTTCAAGTGGGAAATAAGTACAGACAGGCACTAGTGCTGATCCACTTGGTCCTTACAATTTATTCAATATTTGCATCCTAATCTTTTAGAAGTTTGCCTGTACCTCAGTGCAAAAGGAAGCCTTATCAGTCAGGTCTTGTTGGTATGGTATTCTTTTAGAACTTGCCTCGTCAATTCAAAGACAAGATAGAAATATTAACTCATTGAAGGTCTGGCATATACAGTAGCTGGGTCTTCTCTCAGCTTTGTGTTTACACAGAAGAGGATTTGCTTAACAGTGCAATGCTGTTAAATCACTCAGTGCTGGAGCCGGTGGCTGCAAAGTGGCATCTCAAATCTACATGCCTTCAGTTACAAACATGTTTTGTTCCAAGTGGAGGAGTTAATAAGGAGATGAGAGATGGAGTCCCCTTAATCTTTTATTGTATTTGAATCTAGCCTGGCCTTCCTTCAGGTATCTGCTTAGACCCCATCCTGCCATAATGTCTAACTTACAAACAGCCTTGAGTGGAGAGAGTCAACAAGATCTGTCAGTAATTTAATCTAAAATCATCAAGATATACCATGAGTAGTTTGCTATTTAATTGTAATCCTCTATACTCATCATTTGAGTGTCACTTTTTCCCTTTATTTAGAAGATCTTTAAAGCACATATCCTATCTGTCTTCCTGTGTTTTAAATTATACATCCCAAGTGCAATTTAATTCTTACAAGAGAGGTCCATTTCTTCCCCAGTGTTAATGAGCAAAGATACTGCCATCAGAGTATGTTGCTTGAGCACTGATGTATATGTGACTGAGGAGTTTGGTTAAATTAAAGCCATAGCATCATCTAAAAGTGGAGACGTACATGGTGTATGCTCTGAGAATGGGCAGACACTGTGGGTGGAGGACCTGGCATCTCTCTGTTTCTAGCAAGCATTAATTTTCCAAACAGAATTTTGATAGGCTTTAATGACCTTCAGTCATGCAAATCTGTGAGCTGTTCTCTGTGGTAATTCACAATTGTTACGTTGAGAGACTAACATTGTATTGGAGAATTACACAGCTGCGTAGTACTAGAGAGGAAAATGTGCTGCTGCTATTTTTTTTTCTTTTGCTAAAAGGCAGATAGCACATCTCACATTTTTTATAGTAGCTTTACTGTCTGTCACTATGATCTGTCTCCTTATCCCACTACTAGCCCAACAGGACGTTGATTCAGACCCATGTAGGTGAATTATAAGAGAAATAGGCGCATCAGGACATGTTTCTCCCCATTTAAGGCGATGCTTTGGCCAACATGAAGTGAACATGATTTCTTTGTTTGGAGATGAGTGGGGGAAACAGACAGAAGGAAGAGCTTAAAAGCTCAATGTAGCATCCATATAACTTTGATAATTCAGGCAGTGCACCCCGGCGGTACCATTCAGCAAAAGCAAAGACTTTTTGTGTCTGCCCCCATCTACCAATCTGACACAAAACTCTCTCTGTCTGGAAGTGGAAAAACGGTAATATCTCTGACTGTTTTTTCTTTTAGTCACTGAGCAGCAGGAAGGAAATTGTTTCTCCTTCCTGCAATGCAGCAAGGCAATTCGAGTCATTATTTCTGCCTCCGCACTGTGTGCTGGGTCCAGAAATAAATCCAATCTGAGGTCAAAAAGGCTCTTGGTGAATGGGGCAATGGCAAAGGGCTGCATGGAAGGATGCTGGTTTGCACTCCACCTGCTATGGCACACAGTGGTTGCTGTAACACAGCATGTTTTGCTGACAGAGGGTGCACAAGGAAATATGTGCACCCTATGTACAAATAGATGAGAAATACCTGCACAAATATACAAAAGATTTAGAGCCTTATTGGTGCTATTTTTTGGCTCATTTTATAACCTGCATTATTGCTTTTAACGGGCAATTTGGCATTAAAGTTGGGGCACATGATTATTTAAAGCAGTTTTAGAAAATATGGCTACTGCGTATACAGAAGAATCAAAAGAATGAGGAAAGCAAGTAAAAGGGAGGAGGAAGTATTTAGAAATGAATGGATGACAGAAATAATATGATGCTCACTGGAGCAAGAAAGTAAAACTGCTGCAGTGGAAATTAAAGTTCATGTAAATGTATTTAGAATGTATGACTGCCGTTTAGTCTGACACATCAGAGTGTACACTTCGTGATGTTTATTAATGGCCTTGTAAGACGAGGCCCTGTTGCTAGCTCTGAAGGTCATTGCACTACCAGTAGCGCCCTAGAGCTAGGGAATAAAATGAAGGCTTTATTTACTCTAACACAGTAAATTGCCTGCCTTGCCACAGTTGTCTGCAGTGCCACCATGCGTAGGTAAGACTGAACTCTGATCAGATACAAACTGTTTCAAATGTCAGAGGAAAAACAAAACACAAGCTTCCATGGTTAAAACTGGAAGGGACAAAGGATTCCCCTCATGTCGTAGCGGTGCCATATTTTGATGCCATGAATCTAGAGAAAACTTGGGCTGATTCTGACTGAGATGATACAGAGTATGGCCCATGCAGAGATGTTAATTAGCACCCCAAAGACAGGAAGGTTATGGTACTGTGGACCTGCCACCCCACCCCACTTGCTTGTGTCAGAGCAGTCTTTTGGGACTAATTGGTTCAGTGTTTGGGGATTTTTACGCTATGTGGCACTCACAAGGGAAGTATGTTCAGTGACGTTCTTTTCAAAATGTCTGATTGACAGTGGGAACCAGATAAATTATTTCTGGATGCAGCCATTCGAACAAGCATGAACAGTAAATGAAGATGAACAGAAACCTTCCCAAGAGCACTTATTTTCCACCAGAAAATGCTAGTCTGGTAAAATATCTAGTATTTCAAGATGTCATTTTTTAAAAAGAAGTCCAAAAGAGAAGCTCCAAAACACTCAATATCTTACAATAGCGAAACATGAAGTGCAAGCGTTCCGTTTCCAGATTTTCCCCAACTTTCTGTTTAATAGTGAACATGTGGATAGAATGGAACATAAACTTGAACTTTCAAGACTCTCCAGAGAGGCTGGTTACTCCTCTGGTCTAACGACAAACCTGATAATAATGACTTTACTAACTGTTTGCAGGTGATTAACAAATGTACTGGTAGTAAATACACTGCAGAATGAATCTGTTTAAGAAAATAGCTACACACTTCTTTAAATTCTTAGGAAGTGTTAAATATAAACTGCGGTGCATCTGTAGGTAGCAGGTGAAGAGTCAGATCTGAACTCTTGGCAAGATAAAGAAGCATCCTGCACTTATCGCAGTCGTGTCTGTGTACTTTGAATACTTCATTAAATCCATCCTTGGTTGAATACCTACATACTTGGAGTCAAAAATGTAGCTATCTTCTTAATGTGTGCTTATCTCCGTAACATTCTGTGCTGCTCCTAAACGTGGTGCTTGGTGCTAAGATGTGTCTGTGTAAAAACATTACAAACTTCCCTGTTTTTGAAAGTAGCCTTCTCTGAAAGGAGAGACGAGCTGAGGCTGATGCAGAACCTTTTGGCATGGCCATTGTTTTTCAGAGCGGGTATTAAAGGTGCTGGCTATTTGAATCCTCTGCGAAAATGCAGTTGACATGGTTTAACACCATTTGTAATCTGAGGCCTTTACGTGCTTCTGGTTTTGCAGCTTCTTTAGCTACGCATTAAATCACTGGCACAGAGAGGTGAAGTTCAGGCTTTTCTCAGGCTGCAAATGACAGAAAAATATTAAGAGAATTGCAGCAGCCTTTATACCTAGATTAGTCCAATAGGTGGATTTTCCTGTTAGAAGCTTATAGAAGATTACAGTAACTGAGGTACTGAAGGTAAAATAAGATCCAAATCAAAAGAGGGGATACCCAGGTTTTCATACATCATGAGGGTGTTAGACAAGTTGGCAGGTATTGCAACTGAAAGCTTATACTGAGAAAAATCAGCTGAGAAAACCTTTGCATACCATCAGACTTACAGCTAGTCGTCTAAATCATGAGATGGGTGCTTTAGGCCTCCAGATATCTTAAATACTGTTAACAGTCGTTAAGTGTTGGATATTAGGTTGTGTTCTGCAGTCTTGCTAGCTTTTAAAGAGAAGCAAAAAACCACCCCAAAACCAAATGAAGATATGTTTGAAGTTTAAAAACATTAGTGCACATAATTTTTTGTTTGGGCACAGAAGAAGTTTTGTCCTGACTAATTATGAATAAATTTTTCTCTACTTTCTCCCTGTAGCAAGCATGAACTGGAAACTCAGTCTTTATCAGAACTTTATCTTGACCCATTTTCCCATGCTGGCAACCTGGAGATGTAGCTGTCATGGGTATAAATGTTCATGCCTGCTGAAGAGTTTCTGTTTGACAGATGGCTTGACTGCAGCAGAGGTTCTTCACTGTCTGACGGCCACAAAGGGCTGGGCGATGATTTCAGTTCTTTTTACTGCATTTTATTCCTGGGAATTCATGGGTGCTTCTATGACACAAGAAAGCAGACACAAATCCTAGTTGTATTGTCTGGTCCTAGATTTTGAGGCCATTTGGGTGATACATTTTCATCTCAAGTGACTGGTCACTACTGTATGTTTCATGACATGGTGGTGGGTTGTTGCTTGTTTGATTTTCACTTTCATGTAATACACGAGTTTGACCTAGATATAGCAATCTCTATTATTAGTTTCTTTATATAGGATATATGCTTTTCTGCAAAATGGGTTCTCTTACTTCTTAGGGGAGCAGTGTAACCAAAGGCAGTGATACCTGAGCTTTGAGTATTTCTTGGTGGAGGCCACATTTATTCTGAAACTGCTTTTCCTCCTAGGCTGTTGGCTGTGATTATGAGATAAATTCCAATGCAACTGAAGACCAGTGTGGAGTTTGCCTGGGAGATGGCTCTGCTTGTCATACAGTGAAGATGACGTTTAATCAAACTGAAGGATTTGGTAAAATGGGCTCTTTTAAACTCTTCAGTTGGTGAAGTCATTTCTCTATATAAAAAGGATTAAGTACTTCCCACAGCAAACTGAGTGATCGATTTGCATAGGAAATTGTAAATGGATGTTTCGCAGTGAATGATGCTCCTGCCAGAAAAGATCTGTGGTCTGTGCTTTTTAAGTTCACCTTGTATAACTAAAATTATGTCAGATAGGCATACAGGCAACAGGCCCTACACACTTTAAACAGATAATAATAAAACCCAAAATAGCATGTGTATTTATAAAATCAATGTAATTTACTGCTTGGAAAATCTGAACCAAATCTCTGGACAGTGTAAAGCACCAAGAAAATGCTGGGGTGAGTGGTTTGAGGATTCATTTCTAAGTGTCATAAATCTGATACCATTTGCTATAGTGACCATGCACCATCTCTTCCTCATGCAGAACTTTGCACTTCTGGTTGCTCTGAATTTTTCTGTGGGATGCCTCTGGGTTGAAAAGTAACTCCCTGCAGAGTTAAGGTGGTCTGAATCAGTACTTGGAGGACTGAGCCTTTCTTTGTTGACAGTAGTGAGACATTCAGGCTTTCAATTACTTGTAAGATAACATGCAGATGAGTAGGAGCTGAAGGGTCAAGAGACTGGGAGACTAAAACTGAAGGAGAGCCATGATGGTGAGCTGAAGAGACAGGAGGAAAAGCAGCTTTGCACGCAAAATGAGGACAGGGGGAGAAGTGAGAAGATAGGGCACCAGAGAGTGTGTTTAGAGCAAGGTTTCTGGCTGAAGAAAGAGGCTGGTGCAGAGATGGGAAGTGTCAAGAGCACTAGAGGAGGGAGAAACATGAGTGAGGGTTTGACTTTGAATTTCTGTTTTGGTTGTTTTGGTTTTTTTGGTTTTTTTTTTAATAAAATAATTCTGATTTGCATGAATATGACCTGTGCTAATAATTTAGAGCTGATAAGATTTGATAAGGTTTTCCAAAGACTGGGGAAAAGCACTTAAATTATTTCAGGAGTTTTCCTGTATTGTGTACTTGGATTTGTTCTCCTGTGCTTCGTATCCCACAGGTGAACTGTGAAAATGGCCTCCAGCCATGCTGCAGCACAGGTTATGTGTATGTGTGAGACTTACAAAGGAAAACAGAGCTCCCTCTCCTCCAGTACTACAGAAATCCTCCAGTCTCTGAACTTTTGCTTCTACTACTCTAAACTTCACTCTGCCTTTGGGGGTGTGTGGGTTTACCAAGGCTGCAGATGATGTGAAGTTTATTTTCGAATAACAATTTTACTAAAAAGTAACATATGGAAGGATAAGTGCCTCTTACTTTATTTAAATTCATTTTGTGTTATATCTTCACTTAGTTTTTCCTTGCCCCAGGATTCAATAAGCCTTGATGACACATACTGCTGACGGATACTGAATGTTAAATAAAATTATTTCATTGCTTTTTTTAGAGTCAGTAAAAAATGGATTGATTTTGCAGATTCTTTCCCCTTCTACAGCCATTAACTCTAGTGCTGATGAAATAAGGAAAAGTGTCAGGAAAGGCAGAGATTGGTGGGGTTTTCAGCTTATAAGATAACATGTGGATCTTGTTGGTGTTCACAGGTGTTAAATTGAGAAAAGGAAGTGGTTTTGTTCACAATGTCTGGTTTCTTTTTGTGTCTGATAGGTACTGTGCTGTTTTGCTTTGCAGTGCAGATTTATGGCAGAGTGGCTGCTGAACAGTTCATGTAAATGTGAAGATTTCAGGCTCATAAATTCAGCATAGGTAACAAAACTGGACCAAAGCGTGCTTCCAGTCACTGACGAGGAAAATTTGAAGAGTTTTGCTGTGCTTAGTGGCACAGAGAGATAGAAAAATCAAAGCTAGTATATTTTGACTGAAAGCTTTATTCAACACCTAAGTTCAGCAGGGTCCTTCTTGGGCCTGGTGCTGCAGCAATGTGTATTCTGTCTGCAAGCCAAATTGCCAAGTCAGGCTAATGATAAGCTAGAAAGGAGTTTTAATAATTCAGCCTTTCACTGCAGGGCAGAGTGATCACTTTTACCTGAAGTCTTACTGCTCGTGCTCAGAAAGAAAGGTTTAAAAATATTTTTATATTTTATTATTACTTGTATTTTTTAAAAAATAACTTGTCTTTGCCATGGATGCATAATGGGAATAGCAGTCAAGGGGCTCCCAAAACAGCCGAAGGAGTGGCAGCATCATCTGTGTAATGGATTCCATTAGAGTTTCATGATAGAAAACAAATCAGAGGTCTGATGTGCACAAACGGTCTTGGCTGTTGGCACTAATATTAGCAAGTACCTGGGTTGCATCTCATTTGCCAGAGTTTTGTTTGAAATCTTTAAAGCTGCTTCATCTGAACTCTTAGAGCAGAAAGGCTGCGACATGAGCAGGCCATCGAAAAGCAAGGTGTAGGCCTGGTCAAAGAAGTCACAAGCTGTCCTGTTATTAAGGTAGAAGTCATCTAGCTTTTATTTTGAGGTAGAGTATTTAAAATAAATACTAGTCCTAATGAACTAAATAAACTAAATCCTTGTTCTTACCAGTGTTGTGATAACTGTGAAGGAGTAGTTCAGCAGAACTGTGTACAGCAGAATGTTTGCAAAGTGTGGAAACTCTTTTGAAAGGAGAATAAATTGTGTTGCTGGATGAGAAGTGTTGGAGTAGGAGAAGGACGCAGGGGACACAGGTGTAGGAATGTGGCAAGTGCAGGGAGTGTGTATTAAATGAATAACAAAAAGGGGAAATGAGGATGTGAGGCTCAGACAAAGGGATCTGCCTGGGAAGGAGGAGAAGCTAGGTAACAAGTGGTGGTCAGAAGGATGGATAATTGTCCTGTCTTCACCCTTTTGTTTGTGAAGGGTGAAATTCTAGCAGTGATGAGCCAACAAGAAAACTGTGGCTGTACTCACCCTAACCTGGAGGCTTATCTTGTCCCATTATCTCCTCACCAACCTGGTTGGCACCGAATCAACATCTGCCATGGCCTCCCTGCTACCCTTGTTTCCTTTTCATGCAACTAAAGCGCACACAGATTTGGCACATGCCTGAACCTAACCCCGAGATGGAGTCTGGACATAGTCATGATGCAAATGTTGATCTCAGAGACTGAAAGGTCTCCTGGATCCTCACTTAGGATACTGTCACTAGACTATAATTTTTTTTCCCATTACCATCACACACTGCAGTGCTCCCTCTGGAAGCTGTATGCGACCATACTTTGACTTGCGAACCCAGTATGCCACCGACAGCCTGTGCTATTTATCATGGGATGTTCTTATGGTTGTGCCCAGAGCCTGGCTTAGAGAAAAATCATGCCTCAGGAGCATGTGTTTTTAAGACAGAGAAGCTTGCAGAAACAATAAACTGGAGAGCAGGATGGGAGTTGTTGTGATACGGAGAAGTAGCCAGATCTGATTATCACCTGGTCTGCAATACTGTACCAACAACCGGAGTAAAATTACTCCTCTCTTGCAGTAATGGGAAAAGAGAAACAAGTTCTTCAGTGCTGATAGAGTCGTGCCTACAACAAGGGTTGCGTGAATTTATTCTTGTTGCACTCTTGTCCATGTTAGGAGCATATAGATTTGATTTTAATTAAAAAGAGAAAGATCAATAGCATGTGAGAGTTGCCATGTCACGGGTGTGTGATAGCACCCACAATATGGATGCTCCAGGATTTAATGAGCGCAGCAGGTAGGTTAGCTGACATTTTGACTCTTATTGAACCTCAGATCTCTAGATCCTTATCACATGAAACCATATAATCACGAGTAATTATGTAAGCACCATCCATATAATTTTAAACAAAAATTTATTGTGTTGAGTGACAAACTCAAAAGCTTGCTGCTGATTAGGTTTGCTTTCAAAAGCAGATAACATTGGGAATTAGTCTGAGGTTCTGAGGAATCAGGAGGTAATTTAGGTAGTCAAAAAAGTGAGAGCCAGGGGAAAGTGAGTGTGAGACACTGAGCAAATATGGTATCTATGACCAGATAGTTGCAATACATTTAAAATCAAGTTTACGAGCAGCAGCAGGTGACTCAGACAAACATAGTTATGCAAAAAACTTCCAAGGATACAGATTTTGTGTTACAACAGAAAGAAAAATATATTTTATTGTTTTTATACTTTGTGTTTTGAACAAATGTTATTCTAATCATATATAAAAAAAAAAAAACCTAAAAAAAAAACAACCACCAAGAACTCTCCTGGAAAAAGGCACCAGCATTGCAAATCTAAACTGTGAGGATGTAACACAATTGAGATTTGCCATGCTGTGTTAATTTGGCTGACTTGTGAGTATGCCTTCTAATCAAGTCTTTTATTACATGGTCACACACTGTATTTATAACTCATTTAAATGAATAGCACATTTGAGAGAATCATTGTACCTTGGATATTTGTAATAGACCTAGACCACTGGTTTCCTGTAATAGAAGGTATCCTCCAGATATTGTTATTCGCTTCACTTATGAAATACTGAAAAGCTGGATTTCTACAGTCAGTCTGGGAAACTTGCAGAAGGTGACATCCTGAGAACTCTCCCTCTTGAACCTTAGTTGCCAGGAGAGAGGGGGGGTAGAATTATATATTATTAATATGATGAAGAACGGTCTGAGGTAGACAGATCCTTTTGTTGTACAATAAATGACGTATCAGACATTAGAACCAAAACTGATCAGCCCACAAAAAAGCTGCAAGGAAATTCAGAAGATAAAGACTTTGGGACGCTTATTTATGACATTAGGTTGTTGTACAGCATGTAAGTATGTACAGCATATATTCCAATCCTGAAGCAAACCAGCACAAACTGCAACTCACACTCCCAGGGCACCTGCTTACAGAGCTGTCATCCATCCAATTCTTAAAGCCCAGCCAAGAGCAATACCAAGAATGCTATCAGGGTTTCTGTTCAAATTGCTGTGTGAACTTCCTATTTTTACAATTCAGCAGCAATAGCACTAGCAGTTCCCTGTAAGGTGAGAAGAACAAAGCCTGATGTCATATATTGCCTGTGGCACAAACAGAATTCTATAAGGTGCACTGGGTTTGTTCTTGATGCACATACTAAAAATCTCTTTTTATAGACAATTTTATACATGAAGAGCTGTTGAACTTCCTTATGAATATCAGTAGTTTATAAAATGTTCAACTGATCATAGTAATTGGAGGTGTTTAAATAGAAATGAGTTTTTTTGTAGCAAGGCTATCTATGGAAAACAGTCATAGAGAAATTAAATGACTGAAGAGAAGGTACATGTAATTATGTACATGCCAGGGCACTGGTGACAGATGAAAACATTCCTTGCAAATTGAAAAAGCCTTTCACACAACAGACTGTAACTTGCTGGGACTCCCTGGCATTCCTCCAGATGACTCACACTGTGGTATGCCAGAGCCCTTGGGTGTGGTTGTGGAGATGCTGATGCTCAGCTGTGGAGTAGATTTCCCCTGGTGCAGCTCAGAAAATCATTCACTTCCATATCCCTTCTAAATGCCACTGTCCTTGCCTAAACATAACGCGTATTTGTGTTCCACAGCTGAAACTAGAAAACCTGACTTGAAAAGTCACACTGTTAGCTGGCAGAAATGCAAGCTCTGTGGTAGCACATTTGTATATATTTTTAAGCAAAGTTCTAATTTTAATAATCTTCTATGTAAGTAAAATGCAATGGTATTTTTGCTATTCTAATTTTAATAATCTTCTACGTAAGTAAAATGCAATGGTATTTTTGTTATTCATCTCCATGAACCTTTCTTGTATCTTAGGATATGTTGATATTGGGCTAATTCCGAAAGGTGCAAGGGGAATCAAAGTCATGGAAGTTGCAGAAGCAGGAAATTTCCTTGCTGTGCGAAGCAAAGACCCAGAAAAATATTACCTGAATGGAGGTTTTATCATCCAGTGGAATGGGGAATACAAAGTGGCAGGCACAATATTTCAGTATGACAGAACAGGGGATCTAGAAAATCTGACTGCTCCAGGACCCACCAATGAATCAATATGGATTCAGGTAAATAGGGGATCACCACAGAACTTGCTGGATTTGGATGGCAGCAGAATGTGCTGGGGCTCTGAAGCTGTGAAAATACGTATATTTTTCTGTAAACCAGTCTAATAGCATACTATCTTGCAAAAATCAGTTGAGCTGTTTTGGAGAGGAATAAACACCTTGCTTGAGGGGGTTGTTCATCCTGCCTGTAAATAAATGTCCAGTGCCACAGTCTGATAATTAAAAGCTGGCATAATCCAGTACTGCTACTAGGATAGGGGTCCTGCCACCTGTAGTTTGTCAGTCCTTTGCCAAAACTTCCTTGTCTCTTGTGCCAGGTTAGACCAGTACGTGGCTGTGATGTGAACCAGACTCAGTAACTATCACAAAAAGGGAGCTGCTGTCAGGCTGTGAACAGTAAGAACTAGGGAAGGCTGAAAGCAGTGGCAGCTTGCGCTGACCAAGAAAATGCAGCATTACACAGATGGACATTTATGGTTGGTGAAATAGATCCATTTAGCATCCAATGAGATTGCTCCATTTTGTTTCTTTTATGTTGCTTTAGAGATTCTAGCTTAAACATAACCAGCTCCTGTTAATTCTGTAAAAATTTACCCTTTGTTCTCTTGAGTGTATCTTTCCTGGCTTGTTTACCCATGCATCCACAATGCAGTTAGAAGTAGTAGGGGTGTGATGGTAACTAATTTCACACTTTCAATGTCTGGTGACAAGATCAGCTCTTCACTGTCAGTAACACTGCCAAGGAAACAATTAGGATGAAGAGTAGAAGTTCATTGCTGAAGACTTCTTTTCCCTTGGTGATTGTAGAATCACAGAATCAACTAGGCTGGAAAAGACTTTTAAGATCATCGAGTTCAACCAGTGTTTTTCTTCCTCTCATCAACCAAATGATGAATTTTTAGTGTGGCTTTTCTTAACTGGAATTTTCCTTCTTAATCCAGAAACACTAAAATTAATATTCAGGAAGTGTCTGAATAGTCTGAAATTTACTGACCTAGTGGTTGTTTTGTAACAGTATGTCAGAAAGGTAGGGAAATTGTAATTTACAATGGTGATAGGCAATGTCTTTAAATCAGCAGCACATCTAGGCAGTGCCCTGGATGGTCTTTGCCTTATTTTTTCTTCCAGTTAATAGGACACCAATTATGCTGACCCACTCACTCCCACTTACTGCTTGCAAAAGTGCATGAGAAATAACTGTGTCTTAGAAAGATACACGTATGCCAATGTCAGCATGCAATTTTTGCCAGTCTACTTTTCTGAACTCATAATAGGCTCCAAAATGGGCTGCTTTAAACCTTGCTGATTCTTCTGTTTTGATGCTTCAAAAGCTTGGGGTCAGTAGCTCATTAATATAATGAGTAATTACATAAACCCCACTTGTTTTCCAGCTACTTTTTCAAGAAACTAATCCTGGAATCAAGTATGAATATACTGTACGTAAAGAAGAAAGTCATGAGAATGAGATTGGAGAGCCAGAGTATTTTTGGCAATATGGAGACTGGACAGCCTGCAGTGTTACCTGTGGAAGAGGTAATTCTTCACTTCCTTTTTCTATTACTGTGTGTCTTCATAACTGGCAGATCTTATCTTCAAGTTATCCAGACAGCATCCTCAAAGAGATAAGGTTCTTTAATCCGCATTTGATGGAAAATCCAATCACATGGTCACAATAATGTATTTTGACTTTAAAATAAAATGTTATTTAATCATTTAAGACAAATAGGTTTCTGTAACAGCTGCTGTGAAATTCTCAACCTCTGTCAACCAAAATGAAAGACTGTGGTTTTCTTTATAACTTCTTGTCAATATTTTTCACAGTAACCATGTTTCCTAGCTCTTACTAATCTATGACCTACTCTAGTTTCCCTACGGAGTCTTTCCAGTATGTCAACTACAAAAGATGTTCTTCATTTCTGTCCTGCCTTGATAAGCAGCAATGTTTTTTGGGCATATCTCAGTAAGTACTTTCTTTAAGTCAGTTTTCAGAACTTGCATGGCTTTGCCACTGTCAGTACAGTGGCTCTGGAGCAGCTGCAGTTATATGTAGTTCTGTGCAGCATGTTAAACCAGAAAAGAAGAGTGGTGACCATGAAGTAGTATGTGGGAACAGGTCCTGAAGTTCGCCTTTGGTAATAGACAGAAAATGCTAGCAGGAAAACTTTATTTAAAGTAGTTAACAGACCAGTGAGAGGAAGCTAATGCTTGCAGTAGATCAGTAATGATAAAAAGACTGAAGGTTTCTTTGCAAAGGTTAAAGGTTTTTATCCATCCTTTGCAGGAATGATATTTAAAAGATGAGAAAAATGTGTGTGAAGGGAAGTCTGTATTTGGGGAGAAAAGATTGAAGCCTTCCATCTGAATTAGTTCTTAAGTTTCACCAAACAGAAGAGTAGTCTCGGAGATAGGATGGGAGCCTTGTTCTTTTACTTTTTGTGTGAAAACTGTAGAGAACAGTAGAAGATTAATCTTACAGTTATTGGACATGCAACACAAAATGAGCCTTTTCTCTTTCTAATGATAGGGTATTGCCAGTGGTTTTTGATAATTATTGCTTTCATTAACTACTTTCCAGAAGGAAAGAAAAAGACAAACAAATGTAACAAATCTCAATGGTAGTCTACAAGCAGTGTTGATTACAGGAATAACAATTTATTAATCTTTCCTGTCAAAGAAGACACTATAATAATACAGTTTCAGTAGTTTGAATAAAGAGTATTATATGCCTTAATCTTAGATTAGAAGAAGAATTTTAGAATAATAGTGTAAATTACCCCATTCCAATAACATTCCTATATTATAAAAAAAGAATATATATACAAAAGGCATATTACAGAGGTGTTTGTATGTTCATATATATGTATATATATATGTGTTTGTGCAGATATTTGTGGGGTTTTTTTGGGTTTTGTTTGTGGGGTTTTTTTGGTGTTTATTGTTTGGTTGTTTGAGAAGAGTCTATCACAAAACTACATATGCTTTCTGTTTTTTCTGTTTAGGAGAAAAAAATGAACATTTTATTTAAATAGGTACCTAAAACAAGTGTTTTCCTTAATTGTATGTTTATTGCCTGTTTCAGTTCTGATACCTAGTTGTGAATACTGTTTAATGTAACAACTGGCATGAGAACAGAAGAGGGGGAGGAAGGAGAATCTTACCAGGCTGTTTATTATGTTGTTCTGGTGGGGTTTTCTGGGTTTGGGTTAATTTTTTTTGTTTGTTTTGTTTGGGTTTTTTGGGGTTTTGTTTGTTTGTTTTGGTTTTTTGGTTTTTTTTTTTACATCAGCTGCACTTTTCCCAGAACTGTTTCTCACTAAGAAAATTGTATTCCCAGATACTGCCTTCTTGCTAAAGAGCTGTGTGACTTGGCTTTGATTTCTAACTACCACATGCATTATTTGAATAAAACGTGTGTTTCAGTTTTTATTTAATAAGTAGCTTCACCTCTTTGCTGTCTCTGGGTTCTTAATAAATGTTTATTGAGCACATTGGCTTTTACTTTGCATGAGCAAAAATGATGTTTCAAGCAAGATTGTGGACTTACCAACATGAGATGGCAGAGGAGCCAAGAGATGCATCATAGTTCAAAAATGGCATAGAAACCTTCCCAGTTCTCTGCATTCCTGCATGAACAGGAGAAAATGAATTAATAGACTCTTTGCTGTCTTTCATCTGAGGTACAGACATTTCTAAAATTAACTGAACAGGTCTAAAAGAGGATGAAATCTGTTAATGTACTTCCTGCCCAGAAAAAAGGGAAACCCTAGCACAGAGCTTCAGTGCATGACTTGAACCAGGGGAGCTCTGATATTACAATCTGTCTGCAGTTTTCTCTAGGTACCCAATGCTTAATCTGGTGTACTCTGGGATGACTGAATGTGGACCAGCAGTATTGCTGTCATATTAGATTGGCACTGAATCTGAGCTAGGTGGCCCTCCTAAGCACCACACTGGTGCAGGAATATCGAATGTTTATGCCTGGATGGTCAGAGCAAAAATACCTGGAGCAGCATGGAAGGTGCATTTGGAAAATATTACTTCTTCATCATTATGGAAATTTGGAAACTCTAAAGGCTTGCTACTTTTAGCAAGGAATATGGGCATGGTAATGATTTTTGACCTAGAACCAGAAAATCTCACATAGTTATGCATTATTGTGTTCCGTTCAGTTTAGGCCCCAGGAGGCAGAATAAGGGCAGCATAGAATGTTCCCAGTGTTGCTGGATTAAGCAACACTTTCCTCTGACTTCCACAGAATTTCCTTCTGACTTTGAATGATGAGATTGATTTTATCTGAACATACACTCTGTTTAGATTCAGAATTTATTGCCGTGGGCAGTAACAGACCCGTTGCGCCAAATCTCAGGCATTTGAAGAGTTTTGAAAGGTTTGTGAGATAAAAGTATACTGAAGTAGGCAAGATCATCTTCTATGGGTGTGCTGCACGACAAGTCTACTGAAAAGCCTGCAGTGGGGGGTCAAGGAGATAAAAAAAGTTGCATATATTTAGGCGAAAGTAAAATAAACTTCAAAAAATTTTGCCATTATCATTTGGTAAATGATAAACCAATTGTTTTTCAGGATAAAAGGGAGGGTCAAGAAAAGTGAAACCTGGACCTACCCAAAGATTCAGCATAGGGCCTCTCATCACAAGTGGTCAGTGTGGCAGCAGTAAATCCAAGGGTATTTTGGCCTGTTGTAGCCACAGAGATCAGGAAAACACAAACAAATGCTTTCTGGAGCCCACAGAGTAAAGCTAAGGGTGATGAATGGGGCTACGGGCATAGAAATGATCTTATGCAGGAAAGTCTCATCTCTCTTAAGATAAAAAATATGGTTTTAGCCCTGTGATACAGCTCCTTATTCAAGGGAAGTGTACCTGGAAAAAGTCCTAATGTTGAATAATGTCTTTATAGGATGAAGCTGTCCCTTCTTAGAATTAACTCAGGGCAGTTCCCTAAAGATATTTTCCTAAAGGTTCTTGGTCTCTTGCCCTCACCTATATTCTTCCCAAACTCCATTGCAACCAAGAAAGAGCAAGTGCAAATGTGCTCATGTTTTCCTTCATTTCTTTCATCTGCCCCTGTCTTTTGTAGTCTTAAAGACTGGCTCTGGCCAGTCTACAGTAACACCATTTAACAGGGAAAAAATATTGTCTGGAAAATCCATGTTTTCTAATGGCGAATGCAGGGAAAAGAGAACACATTGCAATACCTGATATCCACTCTTAATGTAGAAGGTGGGTTAGTAATTACATTGCAATTCATTTCATGGCAAACAAATGCTGAAGATAGGTTATATTAAAAATCATAAGCCTTGTTGTGTCCTCACTGTAGGGCACTTTGACTCTATTGCTTTATGTAAACGGAAATTACTTTGCAGTCAGTATGCGAGTACACCAGACAGTGTCTTGCAGACTGCTGCACCCTCTGGCCAAGAGCCCATCCCTTCAGAGCCTACTGTCAAGACAGCAGTGTAAAGCCCTTAAGCTGTTTTTATAGGAAGGTTAACTTATGTGTTTCACTGAGGTTTTTTATGGACCGGCTACCTATTTTTTTTATTTAAATAATGGTCCATTAGAAATTATAAGTCCTTCATCCTGTGTAAAGGGTTTAAACATGTTTCTTAGAACTAGCTTTGAGTGTTCTTTAATGTGAAAAGAAACAAAGCGCAGCACAGCTGCAACTCTGAGAGATCATATTAGGCATTCTCAAGAATTTACTTTTCCATAGATAACGTCAACAATTGGCAAATTTTCAAAGCTCTGCAAAATAACTGTAAGATTTGTTTAGGGGTTAATTGTTATGTGCCCTCTAAATCCTTCACAACTGTTATCAGGGCTACTTTGCAAAATTACCTCCAGGTGTTTCTGAACTGAAATGTAGTACCAAACTCGTAGCATTGATTTTAGGAAACAAAGATCACTGTCTTTTCCTTCACTATTATGGATCTAAGTTTTATAACACCAAGAATGTTAAGGGGGCTATAGGGATGCTGGGAGGGACTCTTCATTAGGGACTGTAGTTATAGGACAAGGCGTAATGGGTTCAAACTTAAACAGGGGAAGTTTAGATTGGATATAAGGAAGAAGTTCTTTACTGTGAGGGTGGTGAGGCACTGGAATGGGCTGCCCGGGGAAGTTGTGAGTGGTCCGTCCCTGACGGTGTTCAAGGCTGAGTTGGACAGAGCCTTGGGTGACATGGCTTAGTGGGAGGTGTCCCTGCCCATGGCAGGGATCTGGAACTGGATGATCTTAAGGTCCTTTCCAACCCTAACTATTCTATGATATTGTGATTCTAAGGTTTGCTTTGGCATTGTGTGCGTAAACTGTGCATGCATTGAATAAATTTTTTTCATTCAAATACAAAGTGAACTCCTTGCAGAGCTTCTGAACTGATGCACAGCTTTGTTAATTCTGTGTTCAAATTAGTTTTAAAATCATTTTGCATGCACATTTTGTATGTTTGCTTCCAATCCTTACTTTCTATTCTACTCAGCCTTACTTTTGCCCGAACTGAGGGATTTGCAGCCAACAGATCCTAATCTCTGTTTCAAAAACCTTCCACACCCAAATAATTTTAAATTGACACCTTTTTTCCCAAATTAAGAGGGAAATCAGGAGCCCAGTGGGTCAACCTCCCATCTAAGAAATCCTGCATTAGGAATGAATTGGTACAGAGAGGTGCCGCTTAACACAGCTGTAATGGTACCCTTTTCTATAGAGAAAATGTGGGTGTAAGGAATGGCTACAAATGAGTGCTGAGGTGAGTAGAAAGGAATGGGATGTTTCCACTCCAGAGGAAAAAGCAGGATCTTTGCAGTGGTATAATGACCAAGGGACGGTGTCCTGATGAATGCAGCCAGCATCTTTGTGCATGCAAAACAGCTGTGGGCTAGTTAGTGCTGAGGTCAGAGAGATGTGAAAGAGGTGAAGGGAGGAAAACAGCTACCTTCCCAGAGCCTGTAGAAATGGTGTTTAGATTTCAAATCTTACTGATTTTTAAATATATTTAGGATTTTTAATCTGTGACTTGCATAAGATATTACACAATTAACTTAATGTAGCTCTGTAAGTGTTTGGTAGGGGAGGGTCAGTGCGAAGTGACTGGTTTTCTCCTTCTGCAGTGTTTTCTAGTTCAGCTTGCTCAAGGTGAAGAAACAAGTGATTTGTTATGTCATTATATGTATAACTACATATGTATGTGTGTATCAATATATGCATGTAGGATTCCTCCCAGCTCTTTGGAACTGAACTGTACATGGTCATGATGAAAAAACTGTGCATTTATAGCTTCTTGGAATATGTACATCCATTGCAGGACTTTCCAAATTTTGAAACTACAGTGAGAGTTCACATAACTTCCGTAATAAAAATTATTTCTGTGAATAAATAAATTTATTGATGCCAGCAATCAGCAAATATTTTATGAGAATGGACAGCCTCGAAACAAACATTTACAAAAGTTTGTAGTGGTTTTAAAGTGAATTACAGCAGCTGAATTGACACTAAAAAATGTATCACAGCTAAACAGTTCTTATTTGCATTTGTAACAGCAGCATATCTTGATTTTGAAAGGGATAGAAACATAATTCTGTGAACTGCTTTATTTACTAGCAGGCAGGTTGCTAACTATTCCTGTTAGATTTTTCTTAGCATAAAAGAAAGCACTGCTCCCTGGGAGACCTGCACTGAGCAGACAAGCGTTCTGCTGTTTGAAGTCACCTAGGAATAGGAGAGTGCCATTTCCAGCCATGCTGCAGTCATGCAGCTACTTCCGCATAATCTACCCTGGATCTTGGAAGCTTCAGCGAAGGTTATTAATGGAGCACAGGTCTGACGTCCCTTAATTCTCTCTTGTAGGTGAAACTAATCTGTGTTTCAGTTAATCAGCCTTCATGTATGATTAGAGGAGTCTCAGTCATCAGCCACTGTGCTGTTGTCCATAATTACCTTATGCGTCTCAGTCACAAGTGTGAAAGTACTCTAAAAGCTGTAACATTTCCTTACATATGTGATGTCATAAGGTGCTAAGAAAAAGGATATAGGTTTCCATCCACTTCTGTGGAATGACCCAAATATGAATTAAAGTTTCCTTCCTTGTTGTTGAGGACTTTTTCAGTAATATCCGACTGCAACCTTCCCCTTCACACATGCAGTCCATTCTCGGTTCTCTCACCACAAGTTACCTCTGTTGCTAGCTTTGGATTTCCTAGTATTAGAGTTGGTATTCTGGTTTTTCTGTATTTATTTTTGTAAGTAGATTGTTAAATTTTTGAGAGAAAATAAAAATTGAATGCTGTAAAATTACTTAAAGCAGGATAGCCATTATGCTAGCATGGAATTTTAGGAAATACATTTTAATTGCCATATATGGTGTCCTGGCTTTATCTGGATTAGGGTTAATTTTCTGTCGCAGCCAAAGCCAGAACATATGGGGATGTTGCTGTATAGAGGAACACAAGTATATGTTCATATTCCCCAAGTATTATTATCTGTGGATTACTGTTCTTAGTTTTGTTCATATAGTCCAGTTTGTATTCTGCTTAGACAGTCTTCCCAGAAGTACAGAAACACCAGAAAAAATGCACTTACTGCAAATGGCCTGATGCTGTTGTCTTGCCTATTATCTGTGGGTAGTCCAAGAGCCATTCAACGTGCTTCAGGGCCTGCAGAAGCCCTTTTTGAGGCTGACAACTAAACTGAGATTAAAGAAGATGCTTTCTATGAGTTATCTGATCCACTATAGCTCTACTTAACTTCTTTTCAGCTTTATAAAAGGACATTCGTGCTTGCCTTAGTTCAGACATTCAGCAGAACTGACTTTGACAGCTGTTACTGTATTCTGGGATGTGGAGTATGACTGATGTGTACTCTCCATCCTTGAGGACTTCTGCAGCAAATACCCAGCCTGCAGGGATTACTCTTCTGATTTTTTGTGTCTTTCTGTTGCAGGGGTGCAGCACCAGATTGCCCACTGCATGCGGAAGGGAAGGGGAGCCATCAAAAACTCCTTCTGTGACTCAGCAACACAGCCAAATGGACGACAAAAGAAGTGCTATGAGAAAGACTGTCCACCCAGGTAACAGATGCTGGGAGGGCTCTGGTAGTTTCAGATAGCAGCCTTATTCAAAGGAAAATGTTGTTTGTAGTACCAGGTTAGTGTGGTGTCTATGGGTGAGAGCTCCCAACCATTTCAGAGCAAGGTGGCAGCAACCCAGTAATGAACAAATTAGGAGTGAGCTGCTCCAAGAGGTTTCTTATGAAAGTTACTGAGCTGTCTCTGCTGAAAGTGGCAGAGGTTGCTCTCTCATCTGTATGGATAGGTTTTTTGCTCAGTTTAAGTGCAGGTGTTCCTGAAAAGTATATAAATTTTTTCTTATTTTAAAAATTGTATTCCTGTCTTAGTTAAAGTGATAAGGCATTTCTGTGTCTACCAAAAACTAACTTGCAGAGAGGGGTTTTTTTAAGCCTTTTGATGCTGTTTTTCAGTGGGTTTTAATACTCATTTGTCTGTTTTGTGAGGGAGGATGCTTGGAAATATCCACTTCTGTAACTAAATATTATACATTCTTTATTATTATTTGGCATCTTTTTATCATGTCCCTCCTCATTTTTTCATTTCAGCAAACTGCAGCTTTCTTCATTGTGTGATCACACTGGAATTATGTTTCTATTCCTGTAGCATTATTTTAATTTGTTTTTATACCTGTTTTTTCTGTTCTACTTTTTTAGTGAGTAGGGTGAGGAAGACTGACCATAGCAAACATTCCAGGCGATAGCAGAGCTGTGGGCTTGTAAAATAGGCACAAGTTTATGGAAGGAATCAGTATTGGATTTACTTTCATGCCTTAGGTACCAGAACATCTTGCTTTGTTCTTCTGTTGTCTTCAGAAATTGTTTATATGCTGTTTGCAGTGGTATACAATGATTCCCTTACAGTGTGTTGTGTTACATTTGCCAGCAATGAATTTCATGAAGCTTAAATGTAAAGAATTCTGCATGGATGTTGGTTTAATTAGTTGTTTCCAAGTATTTTCTTAACAGAATATGATGCCTGCTCTTGGAGCTGCATCTTTGCGCTTGCAGCATCTATAAATGACTGTTAAAATCATAAACTACTGTCATGTCAGAATTCTTTAGAGATTGCTAGGCAATCAATGGATAGTAGACAAAATTATTAACTAGTTGACTACTTAAGAGCTGGGGCTACCCACATACATGGGGGACTTTTTTGCTTATAGCAAGTATAAATTGTGCTAGTTATTCCAAAGTTCCAAATGAGCTCAATCTGTCCCATTTGTTCTAAGTGACTGCATTATTCAGAAAGAGCTCATGTGAAGTTGCTGAAGACCAAGCGTTCTGTAAAGAGGTGGCTCAATTCTGTGCTATAGCTCAGGACAGTACTATTAAACACAACAATGCAAGGGACCCTTAGTTACGACTGCAGCCACAGAACTCAAACTGTTAAATGATCTCACACATCCCAGCAGTGAATCAGGTTCTTTGCGGGAGGATCTTATCTAAAACAAGAAGGAAGTTCTCTTGCATAACCCTCCCTCCTGTGATCTACCAAATCCTGCTAATGGAAAACATGCTGTGATGAAGATAGCTACTAAATTGTAGTGAATATAGCCACTAAGTCATAATTAGAATATTTATCAAACAGTAGCTACAGCCAAAGAATAACATTACTATAATGTTTGCGACTCTCACAAACCAGATCTTATCTCATTAATCCATTTCAGGAAGTTAGTTATAAACTGTTCAAGTGACAGACTTCTGAGAAGTTCAAGTCTTAACATGCTTGTTTGTTAGCTGGTCTGCATTTATTTTTCCCTCACTTTCTGCTAATAGAATCTGGTGCGCAACAAATAAAATACTTAAAATCACAAAACATGTATGTCACACTTTGACTCAGAGCAAAGTGAAGGTGGCTGAACAGCTGAGAGTTAAAATATACAACAAACTTGAGATAGAGTGCAGTGAGATAGTAGCGTAAATGTATGCTTTTTTACATCTTATACTATGGAATATGGTTTCCAGTTACATGTTTCTTTGGTAGGCAGGTTTTCAGCACCATGGGTGTTAATAGTAAATATTAATAGATACTACTTGAAGAAAAAGAGTGAGATTTTAACTACTTATAGTGTTCTGAATAAACGGTTTGCTCTCCCTTTAAAGAAAATTGAAGCATTTTTAAGCTGACTACCCACTTGAACAGAGTTACCATAAATAGACAATTTTACAAGTACTTGGGATCTTCTGTTTTTTATCTGCTCTTACTGTACTGTCCTGCTTCCAGACTACTTAGTAGACTCCAACAGCATAATTAGAATAGGAAATCTTGGTTCTATAATAATACACAGAGTGCAAATCAGTGCTGACTTGGTATCTGCTGTGCCGTGGTGAAAGACAACAGTCTTCCTTTAGGTGTAACACAATACACTGGGAGAGAGGGAGCATTCAACCCAGTAGGTATGAATATAGCACATTTGCTTCTGAAATCCCATGCTACTTTTTCAACAGTTTCCACACCTCATTCAGCACACATCATCTAGGTATAGATGAGAACTGTATGGAGAAGGATGTTGTGTCTTGGCTTAATTGTTACAGACCTTGGAAACTCATCATGTGAGGAAAAGAGATAGGGATCATTTAAGGCAGCTGAATGCACCTGAAAGAATCAGATTTTCTCCCTACCTTAGTTCCAGGCTGTACTGCAGAATAGCTGAGAACTCACAGCTCCAGCTGAAAACTAACCGAGGTTATTTTTAACATGTGCTCACACATATTAATTACCCAAATGAAGCATTTTGCTTGCTTGTCTGTCACCACTATCTTTCCATGCTGTGCCTGCTTGTGGAGATAAGACAGTCCTGTCACTTTGGCGGGATCAGGTGATAAATTAATATTTAAGAAGCACTCAGTTGCAGTAGTGGTAAATGCCATCAGAAACCAGGGTAGGAACAAGTGAAGGATGGCAACTCTCACCAGGCTTCAGTTTCCACCAACTGTCTCAGTCTCACCAAAATCAACACAGCAACCCACAGTTTTCTTCCCCATATCCTTTTCTTTGCCAAGTATCCTTCTATATGAGTGATCTAAAGAAAGCCTTTCTTATAACCTCCCCAAAGGTAAGTCTGTCTGGCAGTGCCCCCCTCTCTTTAGCTTACAGTTGGGAAGTAATTTCAATTTAGAACTTCCATGTTTGGATCTCAAATTGCCGTGTCAATTCTGGACGCATGCTCAACAGTCACCTCCACTTTTGGTTATGCCTTACATTGCAAGGATTTAGCAGAACCTCCAAGATAAATAGGATTAGCAAAGCAGGTGTTGCTCCCTTCTGTATGGTACAGGACCTGCTTTGGAGCATCCTGTATCAGGACAGACAAATGGATGGTAGATGTTCTGCCAGCCATGCTTTGGCTTTTTTTTCCCTTTGGCTGGGATGCTGCATTTTGGATGTCCTCAGTGCAGGGGGCCATGGAGAGGCAGGAGTGCATGTGCTTCCATGCTGAGTTTCTCATGTTTGAGTGTTTAAGGCACATGTACATACCCTAGAATGGAAGTGGCAAAATGCATCATCGAAAACTCCAGTTACTGATAAGAACAAACTGTCAGTCAGAGCAAGTTTTTTGAAGTATGTATAGTAAACATGATGTTGGACAATTAACTACATGGCTCCATCAGTATAATCTGTTACCTGCACTGAATGAGGAAGAACTCTGTAGAAAAAGTCACATGACTAAATGTAATTTAAGACTAAACACTATAAAGGCGCTATAGGATAAAATCTTAACTCTCAGATTTCCTAACTTTGGAGCACCTTGCCTTCTTCAGTGACTTTAAAAAGTGTTTTACATGTAATAGCTAATCACGCATCATTACTGCTGATCAAGATAGGTTCTGTGGTGAGCTCCAATAATTTACTGTTAGGAGTTCTGTATTTAAACATAAAATAATAAATAAATCCGAACCCTCGCTTATAGCCATTTGAAAATGGTGAAGGAGAGGGTGTTAGCTTAGCATGTCTATAGATGGAAATACATGGTCTGGTTCCATTAAAATTAATAGGGCAATATCACATACTTCAAGCATTTGTGCTTAAGTGTCTGTAGTTTACAAGATACTAGAGTTTATAAAATTGGAAAGAAAATGCAAGAGATGAAAACAACCCTGAAAATACTTTATCCAGGTTGTGATAATATAGAATCATAGAATAGTTAGGGTTGGAAAGGACCTTAAGATCATCTAGTTCCAGCCCCGCTGCCTGAGGCAGGGACACCTCACACTAAACCATGTCACCCAAGGCTCTGTCCAACTCGGCCTTGAACACCGCCGAGGATGGAGCATTCACAACTTCCCTGGGCAACCCATTCCAGTGCCTCACCACCCTCACAGTAAAGAACTTCTTCCTTG
>WYDI02035660.1:0-39529 GCA_009867235.2 Psittacus erithacus | reverse complement strand
TATTATAGATATTTTTCATATAATATATTTTTTTTTTTCTTTCACCACTTTATTCCTTTTACAAGTCAAACATGTAAACTCAAAAGAGTAGCAAGAAGAAAATTGAAAGTTGGAAATGAAACATTAATGCAATTAATTCTGTTACAACCCAGATGATGTTTGATTAAAATTATATATTTTGAAGGAAGATAAAGATTCTTTTCCAATAACATGGTAGGAAGAAGAAAAAGATTGAATGACAAGTTCATAAACCACTTCATTTATACTAATTCAGATGTCATTGGTGCAATAGAAATTGTTTTCCAAGTGTTTAATTTCTGTATAGCCTAGGGCTGACAATGGTTCTACAGAAGGATGTGGCATGATATGAAGAATCTACTAGTAACCTCTAGCTAGAGGAATATGGGAACCTAGTGGCTTTGATGGGCATTAAACTAGACATGTCACATTTAAATCCTTGGGCTGTTTTTAATTTACATATGCTTGGGGTGAGGTTGGTATTTGTGCAGAGTAGAATGCTTCCTTGCCCTTGGAACAGAATGCCAAAGGAAACTTCTCTTGCCTCTGTTCCCATGCTTCAGGGCTGGAAGGCAAAATAATTAGTTTCATGCAACTAGGAATAAATCACCTAGGTTGACACACGATAGTACCTGACAACTGGTAATGTTGGAAAAAAAGATTCAGTAAACCATTATTGATAGGAAATTGGCATGCAGAGCTGATGAGTCCAGTGTAAGTATGTGTACCTTTACAGTAAGCTTAGTGTTGTTGGCTATAAATTGCTGTCTTTCCCCTGTGAAATATATATATATGGCACAAATAAAGATTGTTAAGAATCTGATAGTAGTACATATTTTCTATTTTTCATTTTTGGAAAGATGGTGCAGTAATATATATCTTCCATAGGTTTGTAGAACATTTCAGAGGACATATGTCATCTTCTGAGTATTTAAAGACTGAACAGTGCTTGTTCATTTCTAACCCCTTTATGCTTTTCATAGAGCATTGAGATTCCTTTGCATTTTATTTCATCTCTTGTTGGGGAGAAAAGAAAGATCGTGTTTTGGTTATCTGTTTTATTTTAGCAGTTATTTGAGAATTTGTTCAGAATTACTTTTTCTTTTTTTTTTCTTTTTTTTTCTTTTTTTTTTTTTTTTAGGAAAAAAACATTTTAAAACGTATCATTCTTATGTGGGTTTTTTTTAAAGGATTCTCAAACTACTTGCAAGGACATAAGAGTGAAATTCTCTATTAACTATATGGACAAAGTGTGGGTGATTCTTTGTTTTCTTCTTCGGAGTATATAATTTTGGAGAGCCTGTAGTGTAATTGTTATTTGTTACAGCGGTGCAGGTTTTGGAGAACACTGGAATAAAGGCAATTATTTTATTATTGATTGTGATTTCATAAGGAAAGTTTGCATCCATTATTATGTAAATGTTTCAGTTTTGATACATTGTGCAAGTTCCAGTTTTCTGTAGTTTAAAGATCATGCCCTTGTTTGGGGACTGTCAGTTATGTGACCTCGCAAAAGGCAAAGTTGCAGGTAGGGTGGGTTTTTTAGGTAGTGCCTATCTATTGGTATGGCTTAGAACATTCAATTGTACCTGCTGTTCCCAGGATGATAACTAAAACCACCATTCATTACTCTAAACAGAAAAGTATGCACATAGACTGAAAGAATAGACAGGTTCACACTTCCTACACAATACACTATTATTTATTTTTTTGTTATTACATTATTTTTGTATACAGGAGGGTGCAGTTGCAAGGGGAAGATGCAGCAGTCATATATAGTCATATTGTACCTTGTACTGTCATCTTACTCTGGTCACGGTAAACAGTGTTACTGAAACATGAAAGAGTATGCTTTGCTTGTGCAAATGGTTGTGCTGTCTTGGCAAGCATCTTAATATCTGCCAAAGCTGAATTATTTAGCTGTCTCTTGTGTGTGGTTTGCTCACAGCAGAAAGTCCCTTCACTATCCCCTCTTCAGCCAGTTAGAGCCTTTGCAAGAGCGTTTCACCTCCAGAAGTAAACATGAGTCTAAGAATAGCTCAGCCTTCTTTGTAGTATATTTTCATGGTTGGCTGTCTAAACAGCCAGCCTGTCTAGACGGCTGATGGCACTGAAAGCTCCTAAGGTCGAAAGCAGCCACGTAGGCTACTCTTGGGGATGTTACCTCCTTGGTAGCTGCACATGTGGGCACTAGGAGAACTTTTCTGTCAGAATGAGTAGGGAACTTTCTGAGGTTCCATGGGCTACAAGTATATATTAATAAGGCGTTAAATAATAAGATATGCATATATAAAGATGGAATTTTCAGTTCTTGCCGTTATTTCTGACTTGCATGGTATGGCACCGGTTATGGTGTTTTGGTGCTCTTTAAAATTTGTCTTAAAGTGTCATTTGCGTTGCGCCCAAATTTAAATTTTGAGCCTAACAGAGACCTATGAGTTTTTTCTAATAGAAACTAATGATGAAGATAAACCTGAATCAATTTCAGTCCTTTCTTTAAAGAACAACAAAAAAACCTTACATAGTTGTTCTGCTGTTAGCAATGCATAGATTGCATACATAGCAGGATGTAAGTTACACATGCTTGCGTAAGAGAAATAAAAAAACTGGTATGAAGAATCTTATTTCAGAAGACTCCTCCTGTGGCCATGGGTTACAGAAGAGCGTTAGCAAGGGATTCCCTGAATTAGGTTGTTCTTTCTCCTACCTTCCACTTGTAACACATCTACCATTATTTGTGACTAGATGTTCAGCCTTCTGCAAAATCTGTCACATTTATCATTACGGATCCTGACCATTTTCTATGTTCCAGATGTAATTTTAATGGAGATTAAAAAAGTAGTAGTTCATGTGTCTGAATAACCATTTGCTCTGTAACCACAGCAGCTCATTTTTTTCCAGTGTTGAAGAGTAGAACATGGGGATAGCTGCTGTATTTTGACTAATGAAGGAGCTGCTAACTGCAGTTCAACAGGTGAAGCAAAAAGGCTAGTTTAGTGCATGTGTTTAGTTACAAATACTGGACTAGGTAGCCTACTGGGTTGTCTGGTTACATTATTTCTTGCAAATGTTTTGCAAGAATATATTGCTACAAGTGTTTTGCAGATAGAGGCACCATTTTATGATGTATGTTTGCTGATGCAAGAAGAACTTGTCAACAACAACCACAAAAAAAGGAATCAACTGAGAAATCTGTACCTGGTTTAGTCCTTTGCTGATAAATTTGTTTTCAACAGGTTACTGTAATGTAAATGGGTCTGTTTCTTGTGATGTGTATGTATGCATAAGATCGGTTTAGCATTAGGTCTTCTCAGTCTGTCAAAAGATATATTCAGAACTCATATAATGGGTTGAATTCTACACCCGCAGAAAACAAGGCTAATATATTTTCTACCCAGGGAATGGTCTTTTGTGTTAGTTCATACAGCAAATTACCATGTAAGATGAAAAAAGCTACATGCCAGTACAGTGAAGAATATGACAGTGCCAAAGGAAATACTTAAAATAATACTTCTTTACAACTTCTTAATTAAGTGTCTTTTCTGGTTTACATATACAGTAATCTTTTTCTCAGCTTTTTTCCTTTCATATTGTTAATGCATTGATCGTCCTTCAGTCACACAGTGCCCAGCATTCTCAGAAATGAGGAGTAATACTCTTTCTTTCTGTTGGTCTGGTGAATATTATTTAGACTTTCTTGCCCTGAATTCTTTGCTGATTATCAGAAAGGTTACTGATTCTTGTTAATATTTGATGGGTTTGGTTGCATAGATTGATGTTTTTATGTAGGATTACAGGAACTAGGCCCTTGCCCAATTTCTTTGCTTTAAGAATATTTTTAAGAGTTTACACTCCTAAAATGATTTTGCATGCTTTTGCTTGCTCTTGTCTTAAAATTTGTTCCTGCTCTTTAAGATTGAAAATCTACAAGAACAGTTAAGAGACAAGGAGAAGCAAATGAGTAGCTTAAAGGATCGAGTGAAATCCTTGCAGGCTGACACCACAAATACAGACACTGCCTTGACTACGCTGGAAGAAGCACTTGCAGAAAAAGTGAGTATGGAAAGCCTAATCCTTTCATTCGAAAATTCCTTCTATTAGCAACCTCTCGAAAGACTGCTTTTCCGTGTGTTTCCTGGGCTGTGTACAAGACATCTCTAATACGAAGCCCCAGTGACATCCTTTGTCTCTGCCTACTGAGGGATGAGTTTGGACGCTGCAGCGGTGGGTCCCTCACTAGAGGGCACTGCAGGATATCCATAGATATCCTATCCCGGGGCACTCCCTCCCACCCCAGTACCATGAGCGGGCCAGGAAGACGGAGCTAAGCCACAACCTTGCTCTGGTCATTAGCTACTTATCATCATTTTGTGTGATGGTGAAAGAGGTTGGTGTTCTCACAGTCGTCTCTTTACGTGGTACATCTTTGGTATGATTGTAGAATACCTTACAGTTCAACTGTGATTTCTTCTGCTTTTTTGCCATTTCTTTCCTGCCTTCCTGCCTGCCTGCTGCCTTCTTTGCTCAGATATTTTAATAATAAATTAATTTTTCAAGTTTATTGTGTGAAATGGAGTTTTAAGTCACGATATTGAATCAAAATGAGTAGTTATCCTGATAACTAACATTTCTTCATGCTTGCTCAACTCTCAGAAGACAGCTGACTGAGGTAATAGCCTTGTCTGTTTTGTTTTAGTGGGGCAACCTTTTGGATTTACTGTACATTTTTTCTTGATTCCCAGAGAACCAGGGTCGCAGTTCCTTTAGTCTGTCAGATTATATAAAAATAAAGCCTGCCTGACATTGGGGGATTCACTTACATCCCTTCAGATTACAAGATAACCAAAGCTCTGTTGATATCTGGTATACTGGAAAGTTGTTTTACTGCCCTTTCTTACTGTGTATTGATCCTGGTGTCACATATGCACTACAGCCCTTTCTCTCAGTAGGACCACAGACTTAACCTTGTATTTTGGAAAAACACTATTTAGGTAAGGAAGCAAGATATAATGTATCCTGGTCTAAATTAATTTTGATTGTCAGAACCAGATAAATTGTGTTGGACTGTAGCAGTAGAGTGAACTTTCAGAGATACAGAAAGCCTGGTATTTCTTAGCAATAAGTCCATAGATTTCTCAAGTTTCCTCTTTTTTGAGAATCTGTTTTACAACCGTAAAGAAAAGAAAATGGCAGTGGTCTAGTGGGAGGTGTCCTTGCCCATGGCAGGAGGGGTGGAACTAGATGACATTAAGGTCCTTTCTAACCCTAACTATTCTATGATATCCTACATTCCTCCTCATCTACAGTGTGTAAAAAGTGTTGTGATAAGAAGTCTCAGATGTGGAACTTAGAGGGATTTTCTTCACAGAGCGCTTTCTTTTGTTAGGAAAGGACCATTGAGCGCCTAAAGGAGCAGCGTGACAGAGATGAACGAGAGAAACAGGAAGAGATCGACAACTACAAAAAAGACATTAAGGACCTGAAAGAGAGAGTCAGCATTTTACAAGGAGATCTCACAGAGAAAGAGGTTGACCAGCAGAATAAATCTGTTGTGTTAGAATTGTTTGTTGTATATGTGTGTCTTATGTTTGAGGTGAAGAAAACCGTTCCTTTATAGTAGTGGTCCTTCAACAAGTTTATCTGGTAAAATAGATTGTTTGAGAAGTTTTCCAAGCATAAACATTTCAGAACCACCTGTTTGTGGATAGCACACAGCCCCCTTTGCAGCACTTAAATCATATTAGTGGCAAATGAGCGATGGCCACTGATAGCATTTACTGGAGCTCTGCTAATAGGCAGCTGAAGGCAGAGAGCAGGCTTGTTCTTGTCTAAATATAGGGAGGAAAGGACAGAGGTTAGTCAATACTGCAGGTGCTAAAAGCATGCAGGTAATGTTTATTCCTTTATGCGGACAGTATGACTAGTTCTTTTGACTTTGAGAAGCATTCTTCTTTGATAATTAGATTGCTTGTTGATAATGAGCCAGTTGGTTAGAGAAATTGACCTAATTACATTAGAGAAATGTAGACACTCTCTGTTCCTCTCTTGGAATTGTAACATTCAAGTTTACTTACTGTCTTTTTCAAAATGCAATTGAAGTAGAGCAATACAAAAGAAAAAGCTTGCATCCAGGAAGTTCTAAGATTTTGTCTACATGAAAGGCAACATTTGACAGGGAAAAATCATTAAAATGGTTCACAAAGCAAGAAGTTGAGATGTCTGTTGGTGGTGGATCGGTTTCACCCCATAGCAGTGATATATAGAAAAGCTTTGAACACTGTCAGTTTTGGATACAATGGCCAAATCAGCTATGCATATATGATTTTTAAATAGCATTTTAATTAAAACCAAATTTTCTTAAATGTGACTGAAACATGAAACGCAAATTCCTGTTTACAAAATCTTCCATCTTTAAAAATTATTTTGAAATTAATTTAAACGAGGTTTTATTCTGATCTTGAAAACCTGAATTAAATCAAGATGTCTTAAATCAGTGCCATGAACATCCTGACAAAACGCGTTGTTCTAAGTTGGGACCTGCACACAGTGTGAAGGGATAGGAAGAAAATAAAAAAGAAACTTGCTATTGCACATAGAAAGCATTTACTTGATAGTTTTTTTACATCTTTTATTTTAGTCATCATTACTGGACCTGAAGGAACATGCTTCATCCTTAGCTTCATCAGGACTGAAGAAAGATTCCAGACTCAAGACACTAGAAATTGCATTGGAACAGAAAAAGGAAGAATGTTTGAAGATGGAAACTCAATTGAAGAAGGTAATCTCACTTCATATTTAAATATGTGGCATAAACATGCAGTGCTAGACAGATTTGCCACGTCTACACAGAAAACTTTGGGTCTTCCGTTTGAATTCTGTGAATTGGTTTTCAGCAAGAACTGTAAAGTTGTGTCCATACTACAAGATAAGCTGGTCAGAAAGTAACTTTCAGACACTGGTGCTAATTTTGGATGTCATTTGCATGCAATAAAAGTGCTGTTGATTTTATTTTTTAACAGGTACTAGAAATTAAAGACTTAGTATGCTTCAATACAGTTCATAGCAGTAATTGTTCCATTAAGCTGGTGTAACAGCTGAAAAATTAGCAGCTATATCTTTCACATGTAAATTATCAATGTTTGGGTGATTGGCCCAGTCTATAGGAATGCATAAAATCAAATGGAAAGAGTGTATCACCCGTGAAGTGTGTGATCTTTTGTTTTAATCTCATTGCCACTTGCAGCTGATACACTACTAGGAGTTTGCTGTTCAGAAAAGTAACACTCTATTACAAGCAAATTGATTAATTTGAACAGAATCTTTGGGTTATGTCCGCATTGCATGCCTTTTTTATTTTGTCTCAGAGTAGCATAAATACTGCAGTAGTTAGAGGAACATTGATTTGGTTTTAACTTTTTGATCTTAAAAGAGCAGGTGATGAAGAAGCACAAAACACACCAGTTGAAACAGTGTTCTTATTACTTCTGCTTATAAAAACAGAGGAAGACAAAAAGAAACATGATTTTTTAAAGAAACTTGTATCTTGGATTGTGGTGTTCTAGCTGCTTTTTGCATCTACTCAGGAAAAAAAGGAGTGCCCATGCTGTAGTTTGGAACTCTGCCCTAGTTCCTCAAATGAATGTGAGAAACAAATTTTGAGTCATCCGTTTAGACCTGTTCAGGATTTCTGTTGTGTGGGTACAAGGTGGGTGTTAATGCACCTGAGAATTGTATGTAAGTGAAATTTACACATATACTTGTATCTAGGCACACGGTTACCCTTCTTTTTACTTCTGTTACGTGAAAGAAACAGTTCTCTTATTCAGCATCAGCAAAGTACAGCAGCAAGAAAAGATAGTTGTGTACATTTAAGTAGTCTCACAGGCTGTTTTCAGCGTACCATAGAGCAGGTGAGTATTTCAGAAGTCCTAAAGGACTCTTTCATTTGAATTCTCTGTCATGAATTGCAGTTTCACCATTTGTCAGTGTGTTACTAGTAAGGAATTGAAGAATATGTTGTAGCTAAGATTTAACAGAGATAGTTACAGCAACTGGATGATAGTATTAGATTGTGGGTAGACAGCCGCAGTGGAGAACATTGTTACAATTACTCTAAGACAAAAAAATGAAATTACTAACTGGGAGAGTGCGTAACAAATAGGTTATGAAAAACCAGTTGTGGAAATTCAATCAATTAGGGAATATGTCTGTATATTTAGCATTTGTTAACGTACTGCTTTCTGCTGCTCCCCCTGAGATCACTTACCTCACTATAAGCAGTGAGTATATCAGTAGTATAAGCATGTGTGGAGGTTGACAAAAATCTGGTCAAGCATTGCTGGATAAAAGATGAACATGCAGTTAATTTGCACTGTGATGACAGCTCTTCGTTATAATTCCTTTAGGGCCTACCTCTGCTTATTCCATTTCAGAGAGGATTATGCTTAATAGCTAGTATCCAGGAACATTGCATAAGGACACTGAGCCACTTCATAAGACCATATATTTTTATAATCTGATATATATTTTTTTTTTCCCAGGAAATAATAAAGAGGGTGACCCTTTCCATGAGGGTTAAAATGGGCAAATAGCTCAAATTAATAGCACTATTAATTGTACAGGACAGCTATGGAACAAGTAACTGTATTCCTAATTTGGTTCTGAGAAAAATAATGAATATAAATTTATTGCATTGTAAATATAAATAGTTTTGCATCTTCCAATCCAAAGAAGCTATCGAAATAATTCAGTCAGGATACTTTCAGTTTTACAAGCAAAGAAAATTGATAGCGTGCCATTACCTGTGTGAATATGAAGCCGTTCCATAATACTCTGGGTATCTGGTCCTCTGCTTCAAGTGTTAATGCTTATTAGGGCATTTGGACCATTGCTTCCTGTGCAAAGACCCTAAATGATCTTACAAATCCTACTAAGGCAAAATCATAACTACCTTGTTGCTTTTTTAAATACTGTGTCATGTTGGCCTCCTGCGTTCTTTTTATTGAAGGGGAAATTTAAGTTCAATGGAAAGATTTTTTTTCTTTTTATGATAAGGCAGTCCACAATGGCTTTTTTATAAAGGAACTGATGTACTAGGACGCAGGTATGATTACATGTAACTAACCATGCATTTGCTTTCCTCAAGCTACATGAAAAAGCCCACTTCTACCACTGATCCTCCTTGCTTTCTAGAACCATGTCACAGTTACTCCTAGTTACTCAAGAAAAAGTAGTTAGCAACCACTTAGAATGTTTTATACTTATGACTAAGTTTAGATATTTCTTTAATAACCTCTTTTCCAGCTGTTTTTAATTTGCCAATGTATTTTATCACTTGCAGAAAAGAAGAAAAATGTATTTTTAAAAGGCTTTCTCTCTTTAAATGCACTGCAGATATTTGTTCAGGCAGTCTGACATTTTCAAGGTGGTTTAATTCCTTGTCATTCTTGAAACAATTATTAGAGAGAATCCGGCTTCTAAAACCCCAGGTTTACACATCTGCATTGTTAACAATTGCAAATGACTGTCACAATTAGCCATAAAACTAATGGCTCCAAAGAGAATTCAGTTTAAAGCTGAATTAGGGATTTATTATGTTAAGTTTTATTACATTGTCTTAGCACTCTTTTGCATAAGACATGCAGGAAGGACTCTCTCATTTAGCTCTTTACAGCAAATGGCAAAAAGCTTATTCTTTTAGGTTATTTCCCTTACAGTTTGGACGGAGATGTGTCCAACATCAATCTTGTTTCCCTTGCCTCTTATTTCCACTGAACAGTTTGAGTACTTTCAGTTAAATCTATTAGTCTTAGAAGGTAAAAAGCTGACGGAAGAGACTGAATTGGACTACTGTTAAGCCATTAAGCCATTAGATAAAAAAGATTTGGACAGCCCTTGGAAAAAACTCTTGGTACTCTCTAAACAGTGAACTTTTGAGAAATCATAAACAGTGAAAGGTTCCACTTTTTCTGTAAAAGGGATTTAACTTTACACTGAACTGAAATATTATTAAACAAGTGGAATTAGGGGGTGCTGAAAAGTTGCTGGTATTATTTTTCTTTCCATATAAGAAGTCTCTAGTGTCTTACTCAAGGTGTCCGCTTTTCATTGTTACTATTCCTCTTCTTACTAATGACGACTTTATGTTGATCTCTGTGTCAGCAAATAAAACTGCAATGTTTATCATATTTGGGGTTGGGTTTTTTAATAATGATACCATGGTTATGTAAATCATTGTTTCTGTGCTCAGCTGTCAGCCTGTTGCCAGCAGGAGATACTACAGGAGAGTGAAAGCTGAAAGCAAGCCATAAATCCATGTTGAGTTTACATGGCCTGGTGTCCTGCCTTAAATAGTCTCCTTTTTTTCTAAGGTGGAATCATTAGAGGGAAATCACACACAGGGAGTTCTCTCCCTGTTTTTCTGTGAAGTGTTATTTTTCTGTGTGGTGGTTTGTTTGCTTTTTTAAAAAAAAAAATTGGGAAACTCATTTTTCAAACTTCTATTTTAATGTAATAGTTTTACAGTGAAAAAAGCTTTCTTCTAGTTGTTTTTCTTCAGGATACCCACTTTTTCTGTCTTTCCCATTCAATATGCTTTGTTTCATTCTGGTTTTCTAATCTAGGGGAGGCCAACTAATACTATAATTTGTTCCAACAAAGATGAGCAGATTTTTGTCTGTCTTCATTTGCAGTGCATAGCTTTCCTCCCTATAGGTATTTTCCTTATTTGAAAGGGATCAAGGTTAGAGAAGAGTCCAAACCCATATGTTCACAAACTTCCCCTTGGTGCATTCTAGGAACTTTTCATCAGAGAATGTTAGCAGCGATTCCCTGCCAGGAAAACACCTCTAGATTCAACAGGCTCACTCACAGGGTGCTTTTGTTTTCTGCTGTGGTGGTCTTCCTTCAAGCTCAGGAGGCTGGTATCTTTCAAAACACAGGAAAAAAATGACTGAAGCGTTGACCCAAATTCCGTGTTTCACAAGATTTAGCTCAGCTAGTCTAATATGGGCTCTGGTACTTCTTATTTTTGTTCACATGAATTTCCTGCCGCAACTGAAAACATTACTGGTAATATTGGTAGATAAGGTAGAAATACTATTTCTTGTTCTCAGCTGATGATCTTTTTTTCTTCAAAGAAAGGACGATAAATGATGTATTCAGCATGGCAACCTAGAAGGGAAAAGGCTACCATTGAAATTCAGATGTCTTTAAAAGTAAAAACCCAGCAGTTGTGTTCAGCGTTCTGATCGTGTCAGTTACTGAATTATTTTTCTAAGTCATTTAGCTGCCTTGTAGTTGATAAGTGAAGCACTAGAAATTAAAGTCCTTCTCAACCTGTAAAACCCAAACACAGGGCTACATTAACTGTGTGAGGGCCGAGAAAACAAGATGAGGTTTGGAATTTGCACGGGGGTAACTCTTCATGTTTCTCATGTTTCAAAAGCTCATTAGTAATGCATGCTACAATCACAAATTAAGATTCTGTCATCTTAGTAAATTAATGTTGTGGTTATTATTTTAAATTCTTTTCTTGTTACATCTTTTCTTTTTCTCTCTCACACTATTCCTACCCCCAACTTTCCCCATCTTTTCCTGTCTTTTTTCTCCCTTTAGCACCCTGAGGTTTTATTGAGTCATCCATCCAAGCCAGTAAGTTCCCTGGCAAACTGAGAGGCTGTTGCCAACTCCATTTAATTTTCTGTGTTGCATGTGTATTCACCTGTGCATTTATATGTGGGCCAACATAGCGTCAGTTGGTGAATTACTTTAGTAATGGGTATGGATAGTATAGATAAAAGGAAAATTCTATTATATGTCTGACCAGTCATGCTCAAAAAAGCCTTCTGAGATGCTTTTATTTTATGGCTGTGTTGATCTAACTTCATTTTTGTGCGGACAGCTTAATGTTGTGCCAGTGTATTTGTTTCCCTTTGCTGCAGTTGCTTGAAGTGTCCTGTAGCTTTTGTTTCATCTTCATTGTTCGTGCATTTTTAAAGCAAGAATGTAGAATTTCCATGCAAATAATGCTTCTTGTGTGAAAGAATTTTGTAACACCATGTACAGCAGCACATAAGAAATAATAATTAAGCTATGACAAGTAAAAGATCGCTTAAAAACTTGTGTAACTATTAAGTGTACTGGTACTATGTCAGTTGAATTTTGGATCCTATTGCCAGCCTTCTGTTTGATGTCACAGAGCACTCCTTTCAAGGAGTGTTTGTATAATAATATCTTGACACCATAAATTACGTAATCCAAAGTGATTTTCATCAGAGATTTCTTTTGTGACTGTGTGCATAAAGAAATTGTGTTACAAAACTTTCAGGAGTCTGGTATCTGTCTTTCACTTGACCATGATCAGGGTAAATGTAGCTGTATCCTGACAGTCATTGTCTGAAGGTCACAGAATGGCTGGTGCTTTTAATAGTTTAGGTTTTGTGACACACCATATTGGAAATTGTTTTAATAAAGCGGATGATGCATTTATGGCACTAGATTTGGGAAAAGAGTTGTGGTATGCAATAGGGAAAATTATTTTCATAGGACTATCAGAAATAACAGTGAATAGTCAATTAGGGCATAAAAACTCCTACACTGTATTTTGAGTTATTTATTATATGTAAAAACAGTCATTAATAAATATTCTAAGGTATTTGGTTCACAAAGATTAGAAAACCATGTTTTTTTCTTAAAAGATGTAAGATTAGTGGAGATGGCATTTAAAGATTTCATTATTTAGTGTTTCACAACAGAGAATATTTTTCACCAGAGGTTTTGTGTGTTCAGGTATGAAATGCAGACTCAGGACTTTTCTGGTAAATTAATACATTCCTCCACTTCAGAGTAATTTGACAATCTCCTAACCTGTGGATTACGCTGGTACAGTCATTACTAAACTTGTTTAATGCATCCTGTTAAATAGGATTTATGTTTTTAAATCTTTACATTGTTTCATTCAGTCTGAAATTCTGTTTGGTTTTGTGGTTTTTTTGAAAGAAACTCTCAGCCATAACAGCTCACTCTTTTTAAGAACAAAATGTAGAAATATGTTAGTGTTATTTTTTTTAAGACAAGTTATTTTGTATTTAAAGATTTGGTCCTTTTACCAGATATTCTTTATGCCCCTGTTTAAATTTATCTAAATTAGTTAAAAATTAAATGCATTCTCTATTTGTACATGCCCAATAGAAAGCTAGATTTAGCAATGAAAGATTCTACCTGCACTGGTTATAGCCCATCCTGAAGAGGGAGCAAGACCTTCCCATTGCCTTTCTCCATTACCGCAATTGCTTCTAGGTCTGGTCTTTTGAGCAGACAGCAGTGCTGCTAAGTAGACTATTCTCCAGATACAATGCTGGTTCTAAGCAGCTGCTTGATCATATAGAGCAGAAGCAAGAATCAACATCATGGTGTGCAGAACAGATCAGGACGAATAATCTGTTAGGACTGGAAGTTGATACTGAAAGTTAGCCACTGGGAAGATAAAAACAGATTGGATTTTGCTGAGTGAATGAATAGCTACGATTACCAGGAATTTTTGTTCAGCCTGGAGAAGAGAAGACTCGAGAGACCTTATAGCAGCCTTCCAGTACATAAAGGTAGCCTACAAGAAAGCTGTAGATGGACTTTTTACAAGGGCATGTAGTGACTGGACAAGGGAGAATGGCTTTAAATTGAAAGTTTTGGATTAGATATTAGGAAAAACATCTTTACTGTGAGGGTGGTGAGAGACGGGAGAAGCTGTGGATGCCCCAGCCCTGGCAGTGTTCAAGGCCAAGGTGATAGGGCTTTGATCAACTTGGTTTAGTGGAAGGTGTCCCTGTCCATGTCAGAGGGGTTGGAACCAGGTGATCTCTAAGGTCCTTTCCAACCCAAACCATTCTGTGTTTCTGCAATTGTACTGAATCTGGGACTCAGTGAAAACATGGTATGAAGATTGGCTTGTACATGGTTAGGAGACACGGGGCTACAGGCGCTGTTGGATAGAACTAAATGTGTACAAAAAATGCCTCAAACCTCAAAAAAGTAATAGGAAAACGATGAGGAGCACTGGTAGATCAGTGGAATCTGATGGGATAAGTGGAGTGGAATTTGAACCTGGCAAAATGATATTGATAAAAGGGTGAGGAAATGATATACAGTAGATATATAGGAAAAAGGGACTGTACTTGGTGCAAATAGGTGGGAGAATTTGTGCCCAAGTGAACATATTCTCTATGAAATCTTTTATAGCATGCACAGTTTCTGAGACTTCCCATTACTTGGAAGTCAGAAAATACAAAATGTGGGAACAAACTGTATGTGATATGGCCAGCGTACAGGATAAGGTACAAGAGTCTCTATAGTGGCTTTTAAAATTCCAGTCCTATTGATAGTTCATAACCATGTCAGAATCATCTCATGCAATAGAAAATTGGAGGGGTTTTCCCCTGTTTTCTTATACTTAAAAAATTAAAACTTACCCACTTAACCCCATTTAGAAACCTTGTTAAGATAACATTAATTTTGAAAAATTAAATATACAAAAACTTGGAAATGGCCAATGCAACATTGTGTGGCCTTTCTCATTTTTCATTCTGAGGTGGTTGTTACAGCATTTATGACAATAATTATCTGCCAGACTCTTGCATTGAGTGAATAAGACAGGATACTTTTGCATCTCAGTTTTTCACCTGCACAGCAGGTAAAATAACACATCCTCATTTCCCAGTGGTGGTGTTATGAAGTGATTAGTTACCATTTGCCGTGAAACAGCCTACAGCATGATAGAAAGAAAACTGGGAAAATACTTTTTTTCAGTGTCATTTTGTAACTTAGAGTAAACAAGGGATAGAGCCATACACTGAATATCAAAACCTAAGGACTGATTATGTGATTATTACTGAGTAAATCCCTTCTGCACATTGAGTGAAGCTCTATTTCTGTAAAATAGTAGCATATGTTCAGGTGAGCAAGGCCTGGTTTAGAGGAGACATGGGAAAGGGGGTTGAAGTATGCTCGCAAAGAAATCAATCAAAGAAAGCAGTGGGCATTTCCCTCCTCTCTTTGCACACTCTATGTGTTGGTGTAAATTGTAAAAAAAGCAAATTGTTGATATTCGTTAACGACTGTGGGGACTCATATTTCTGAAGAGATCACTTTTTTTAGTACTGAGTTCTCTCAAGGCATGTCCCTGTTATTTACAGTTTGAACCTTCTTTATGAAATTATTCCAACCAAATACTTGCTTGTTCAGTGTCTAAATTTACAGTCACGTTTACAAAGACTAAGCATTGAAAAGATTTTGTCACTAATAAGATAACAAACAACTCTTTGTGACAGACTCAAGTTTTCCGGTGCATAGTATATGAAAGAATTCACTTTTACTTCCAGGACAGCCTTTTTGAAAAGCTTCATTACAGTGTGTATCGTTCAGAGCATTGGAATTAAAGTCAGGAGCAAGTCTGGTTGGTTTTCAAATTTATAATTTTGGTGAGCTAATAAAGACACAATAGAATGCAGCACACATGTTTTATCATTTGAATTGCTGCCTTCACCATAGGAAAAATGAAATTGTTATATGTGTTTCTCTTTTGCAATAAATAGTCATAATATAGTTTTGTATTTGTGTGTGCTTTTACTATTTTTAGGAGACGTGAGGCACACTTGGAGGTAGGAGGGTGGGATAAATGGGATTTCAGATTCTTGGGAACTTCTGTTTTGTGGCCAGAAGTTCTTGGCAACATTTGTATGTGAAATGTTAAACTGAATTTACTGTCTCAATTCATAGGTAAAAGTAGAAAGTGTTTGCTGTGAATTATTTGCTGTTTGATTTGGTTAATCTTTTAGGAATAATGATTTGGCATTTTAGCCATAATGTTCAGGATTTTTATTTACACTTTAGAACTTTTAAATCAGATCTGTGCTATTGTTTTCTACCCTGCTTCTGGCATGCTTTAAGCTGTGTAAGAGTACCTTGCCTCTTAGTAAAGAGTTTCTGGCACGAGAAATAATCATTTTCGAAAATTCTTTTCAATGTGTTTTGTCTTCCTTTCCTCTCCATCTGTAAATAGTGGTTATTTCTGTGAAACATTGGTCATCTTTGTTTTAGCTGTAGAAGTTGGCTTTGTCGGCTGATTTTCTGTGGAAGCAATACAAGTTATATTACATTTATCTGAGGAACAGTCACTCTTTCTTTTACTCTTCAGGTACCTGAAGTATTCACGCCATCACTTACCACATTCCAGAAGGGAAATGATGGCTAAGAGCAAAAAAGCAGAAAGCTGTTAAACCACCTTTTAGTTTATAGTCCCTTTTAAGAGCTTTGAGAACATATACAAAGTAGTAGGCTTAAACTAAGTACTAAGGTTAAACTGTCCTCGGTGTTGAGCCACTTAAAATTTGAAATTAAATTAACACTGGCAAAGATTAATACTATCAGATGAGCTTTGCTAATAAAAACATAGCTTAAGAAAGTGCTGTTTTCTAGCTAAACATGACTGTGTTTCTTACACAGACCAGTGCAAAATCAAACATGCAAGTTTGTGCTCCTGAAAACAGCTTCAATTCACCTTTTTGACTCCGCACGGGAACAGACGTAGAGAGCTAATGCCAGGGTCAGTAGTAACAGTTGAGAGGTTTAAAATAGCCTGTTATCAGGTAAACTCAATGGTCTGTAACATACACTTTTCATATTTCTCGTTTGTCACAGGAGAAAGTGCAATGTTCCCTTCACCCTAAGCAAGCTGGTTTTTTTCAATTTATTTAATCTGTATCATACTTTTGTACCTTTTCACATTTATCTGTAACTATTAAGAGGTTGCAGATTTAGGAACAGTCTTAGGAAGAGCTAAAAGTTGAACCCATGGAAATGAACTTCTTACAGTCTCTTAGTAACAGCAGAAACTGTGTTAGTGCATTTATCACTTTATATGTCAGTTCTGTTTAAAAAATGAAATTACTGCCTTATTTTGGAATTTTTGTACACCTTTGGTGGGCAGGGGAAGTTGTGTGGGCTTGGGGTTTTTTTTCTATGAGTTTAGGAATTCATTATTTGTGTTTAGCTTTCTTTTCAGTTAGAAAAAAATACTGCTGAATTATTTCACACAATGTTCCATTGGGAGGCTAGCCAGTTTCATCTGTTCCAGATCTTGATGTGAGTTTGTGGGAAACCTCTAAATGCATTGGTTTTCTCTCGTATACAATAAATGAATCCAGTAGGATTTTTGATACAATCATGTGACACGTATTTTGTACATAACCCACAAAATGGACCAAAATCACTCAGTCAGTAATTCACAACTCAGGAAGTGGTCTCCAGTTTACACCATATCACATAACGTTCTCTTTGTGTTAAGTGAAAGTATCCTTACTTATGTGCATTATATACAAATAATACGTGTTGCGTGTCTTAACTAATAATTTATGTTGTGTAAATAGCCCTTTCGTTCTATAAGAACCAGACACATTGACTTGTTGGCTAATTTTCTGAAACAGAAAATTGATTTCCTCTTCTCAGCAGTGTCTCTCGGGTTGTTGTGGAGATACTTTTATTAACACAGAGTAATATAAATCAGGACTGTCCTGGCAGTAGAATTGCATTAGGTCTTATAACTTATTTTGAATTAGAGAGTTGGAGTAATCCAGGCTAACAGCCTAGCTTTTCTGGTTTTTTTAAAGAAGTTTCTTGATTATCTGATTATGTATTTTGGATGACTTTAAAGCGCCTGGAGGAGTATTTGCTAAAACAAGCAAATTGAGATGTTTGAAAAATACCTAAATCCAGTACAGAAGAGTTCAGGTTCTGTGTCTGGTGAGAACCAGACTTAACTCTAAACATAGTGTCTCTTAGGAGAATATGGATGCCCCAAGTAGACTTACAGATGCCTCCCAGTAGATTTATAGATGCCCCTCCAAAACAGGATTCCCAGTTCCTTCAAAGCAGTATTTGGGAGAGAAAGATGGGGATTTTGTTTGAAATTTAGGAATAGCTGAAAAGGAAATTAAATCAAGTATTTCAGTTTTCCTGCAGGCTGGAAATCCCAGTAAGACATTTCAGGAACACCCACCAACACTCTCCTTCCAAAGTAAAGTATACTCCCTGAGGCTTGCAGCTGTTCATGGAACCAACACGCTTGTCATTCTCATTGCTGCAATGTCCTCCTGGAGTCTGCATCATCTTGGCAACACATTAATTAGACTTGTGCTTGCTGTATAGAGCCCTTTCCAAGAGTGTGTAATTTGAAGTGCTTATGAGGCAGTAAGGGCTCTGGAAGCATCGACAGCCCTCACTACAAAGGCCTTCTCAAAACTTTTAGGCTCACCAGGGATGCAATTGGAGCCAGGTCTCAGTCAGGAGCTCAGAAGCAAGATTTTCAGATTTACGGCTCAGTAGTAGAGAGGTGTCAGGGTTTGACTTGAAAGTCACTCAGAAGTGAGGAGCCTTTTAAGTCTTAAATGCATTGCCTCAGGAAAAGGTTCTGTTCTATGGTTGTTGGTCTCTTCTGCTGGAATCTGCCCAGGAGATTTGAGGATTGCCAGGCATTTTATTCTAGGCTAAAATACTATGCAGGTTGTCCAGCTTTCTGGAATTCCTGCTTAAAAAAAAAGAAAAAAGAAAACCAAACCAGTTTAGCACTGACCCTCAGCCAGGAGAAGTGTTCCAGTATTTGAGAAACCCAGATTTGTCCCAAGGTCATAGTCCTAGAGAAGACTGGTATCAAGACATTCCTCAGTCCTAGAATATTCTGCTTTGAGATTCTCTTGGATTTCACTAAAATGTGGCTTTGGCTTGAATGGAGCTAATTAAAAGCAAGAGACTTCAAAGCAAAAATGCTGGGGTCGATGAACAGTTATTTTCCTGCAGTCTTATTTTACTGAATAATTAAACAAATCTGGCCAATTGTTCTTTTTGCTGCTCGGTTCTTTGGAAGCTGCAGCTTTTAACTCTGAGTTTTATGCTGCTACAGTTCTGTCCAATTACCTTTAAAGGCCACTGGGTCTATCGGATTTAGACTTACTGTGCTTTGGAGCAGAACATTGGCAGCTTGTAAAACAACTTTCTACAGCTGCACACAGGGAGGGGAAAAGTCTGTAGTCTTATTGCCTGTTGTAGGTTCACTTCAGACAAGAGAAAGGCCTTGAGTTTGCAGGCAGTCTTGATTGGCAGGATAGCTCCACCAAACCTGCTCTTCACTGAAGCAAATTTGAGCAATTCTGAAATACCTTTAATTGATATCAAATAGCAGTTCAAGATACAAGAGCAAAGGATCGGGGGAGAATGAATAGGTAGTCCTTAGTCTGCTGGTTTTTATTCTGGCATAAGTGCTGCCTTTTCTTTGTCTTTGATATGCTTTGGAACTGTTGAATTAATTTTGCTAATAAATTGGTGCTTTTTATAACAAACCAAACATTAAAAAAAAACCCAAGCAAAACCCTACAAACAACCCAGAAACACTCAGTCCTCTGAGGCTTTTTGTCCCCATAGCCAGATACTGAGAAATCGTATTTCCTAGGTAACTAGGCAAAGACAATTTCAGTAGGTAGCCAGACTCCAATTAGACCTAGTCTGTATGGTTCGGATAACTAGCCAGGACTTCAGTGCCTCAGCACCATCTGTGCAAATCTATATGACGCTGCATACTAATGTAATTATTGAAGGCTGTTCTAGAGTATCTAGGTTAAAAATAGTTCTGATACTTAATTCTACAACCATATCACTGTTTCAAAAGTGTCTTTCAGACTATTTTATACCCACTCACACTTAATGTTTCTTTTCCTTTCCTTTCAAAGAAACATACCTTTTTCATATTTTCACTTCATTCTTCTGTCAATTCTAATTAAAAAAATCACTTTAATTTTTTAGACTGAATCAAAAAAGGCAAATTTATTTCTAAATTTTTATTTTCCTATGAAGTATTTCCCCATACTTAATAAGTAGCATAGGTACTGTATATTTATTTCTGTGTAATGATTAATCTTTCCAGTTTGAAACAGATATCTAGATAACGTTTTGCAGTCATCATAGTATCTGTAAAATACATGTGTGAATTAAGTGTTTTTTATTGAACTTTTTTCTTACAGGCTCATGAGGCAACACTGGAGGCTAGGGCCAGCCCAGAGCTGAGTGATCGTATGCAGCAGCTGGAAAGGGAGGTAACACAGTATCGGGAAGAATCTAGCAAGGCTCAAGCTGAAGTAGATCGTCTTCTGGAAATCTTGAAAGAAATGGAAAATGAGAAGAATGATAAGGATAAGAAGATAGCAGAACTAGAGAGGTGAGAATGGTATAAAGGTACTAGAGGAGCAAAAATGCTGATTAAAGTTAGCGATAACTTAGTCCATTTTTCTTCTTCTAAAACCTTAGAGTGACTATTTGGGGAAAGTCTAGAGGTTTTTTTGCCTTCAGTCATTTATCTTGATAGACGATAAATGAAAAGGTGTCTTACTGTATACTTTCATTACCTGGCTGCTTAAAAGCAGGGCTGATACAGATAGAACAAGAAGGATAGATAGAGCTGTAAGGGAATAAAGATGGCAGGAAAAGTTGACGACATTGTGTTATCCTTGGAGAACAACTAATTCTTTTGATTTCATAAATTCCTCAGGCATGGTTTAAAAAGCCCCTAGAGACTAAAAAGAAAAAGTACTTGAATAGCTTGTGGTACGAGTTACCTAGGTTCTGACAAGTGGCATTGAAACTCTTTGTACTGGTAGCGACAGCGGTAAACTTTGACTCATGTGAAGCCAAATGAACACATTTATTTTTGTCCAAATGAAATCTGATTCAGCACTTTTCATCATTTTCTATCTTTCCATGGGAGCAAGGGTGTTCAAATTTTTTTTCAGTACTTTAGTGTACAAAAATTAGAATTTATTATGATTCCATGACATTTGTATTGCAATTCTAAATAGTAGATCCTGGGAAAGACTTGAAACAGATCCTGTTTTCTGCCATTTTCTTATGTTACATTGGATCCAGAGGGAGTTTCTAGGCAGTAATACCTCTTTGGGGCTTTTTGTTTACGTTACCATTCTCAGTGAAAAGTTACTAACTTAGAAAAGCAAAATGGAAAGTTGATTATTCCCATTTGCCTTGTGCCAGAATAGTCTATCAAATTTCTGTCTGATCACTATTTAACTGCCCTGCATTTAGTGTCAGGATGATGAGGGCAAGTGAGCAGAGGTTCTGCATGATGACAATGGTTATTATTCAATGGCTTGATGATAGTCAAATTATGGGCCCCTCTGAGCGATTTGAAAAACTCTTTTCTTAAAAGTCCATTCTTATTTCCTTGAAAGTGACAGAGCTCTGAAATAGTTCAACTTGTCAGATAGGTTTCTTCTCTCTTTGTGATTGTAAGTAGCATCCTGTTAGTTTTCTTTTAGTTGTTTTATTTAACCAAAATTCTTTATGCTTGTGGTGCAAGCTTCATTTGAACACCCAAAAGTGAGAATACATCCTTTTTAACTGTCTTTCTTTTTTTCCTAAGTAATATATGTAACTTTCAGCCCATCAATAGATGATGCATTCAGCCTAACATTCAGGCAATAGGTGTATAGAGTAGGCGCATTAAGTATAGGCATGAGAAAGCTTAAATAGCAGTTACGAGCCATATTTTTCTGTGTGATTTTTTTCAGTCCCTTAGAGGTGCTCATCTTGGGCGTGAAGTTCACCATATCATCATCTTAGGGCATGCAAGTTGACTAGGGATCAGGATATAAGCAACAAATTTCTTTTGGAAGTAAGGTATAGGGAAGAAGTATGTTCATAGTGCATTAATTTTTTCTGTGTGCTGAAGTAATTATTGTTTAGGAAAAGCAAGTCAGAAATATTTATCATTCCTCAACCTGATTTCTACATGAGATTGGAGTAGCAGGAGTAGTTTCCTTATGCACACTTTTAATGCAAGTGTCATTTTTTTATTACATTAGCATTCAAGACTGGGACTTGCGATGTCAAACGCTGAATAAACACATCAAAGTAATCTATAATCCGAAGAGTTTATAGTCTACAAAGCAAAAATAAGAAAGAAGTGAAGATGGGCTTCCTCTTTTGCAGATAAAGGCATTGGCACCCAATATTCAAAGAGTTAGAATGGAGCTTTCTCTTTGAAAAGATGCAGTTCTAGAGATCTGCAAAGCAGTTACTTTTCATGTTACAGTGGTAGTTTCTTGCTATTTCGGTCACAGACCAAACTCTTGCTACATCAGTGAAAGCATAAAATCATCAAATGACCAGGCATCATTCCATAACAGTTTGGTGAATAATGTGACTATTTAGTGTTAGCCATTCCTTTTTACCACCAGATCTTCACTCTTATGAAGAAAAAAAAAATAACAGTGATCTTCTCTTCTTGTTGTCTTTTCTGTCAGAACTGAGATAACGTAGAGTATGTCTTTTTTTACTTCTAGTATGTATTTTAGCGATGTAAAGAAAAGACTGTTTTTGTTATCTTGTGATTGCCAGCAGCTGTGTAAATCAAGGGAGGAGAAAAAGATCTCCTTGTGAGTTTTTACACAAAGCAGAGATTTTAACATGCCTGTTAAAACCAGGACCAACCTATACATTTATCTACCATGCTTTTTTATAAAGTATTCTTTCATGGCTGAACTGATATACCCAGGCATGATACATGCATGCTTAGACCTAGAGCCTTAGTTTCCTGAAAAGGATAAATAATCTTGTGTTGTAAAAGTCCTTCCTAAACTGTGGTCCATGCAGAGCAAGCTAGAAATTATCTTGACTTCTAATGCTTCTACAGCTGTTCAAACTCTGCTGTACGAAGAAGAACCCTAGTGCTTGTAGAAGCATTTCTTAGAAAGCACACAAGTGAGTGTTGCTGTGCCTGTCAGGAACTGTTATTATTCCATGTAGAGCAAGATGAGAAGGAATAAATCGCAGTCAGAGAATAACTGTACTAACAAACCCAAGATTTTTCAAAAGAGTGTCTCCCTGGAGTTTTCCTTTATGCTAGTTATATGTGACAACTAGTATATATGTCATCAGGAGAAGAGAAATAGTAGAATGGTTTAATCCATAGAATAGAAGAAAGGTGTCACTTATTAGGGAGGTATGTATAGGGGAACAGAGAAGGAGAAAAGATAGGAGAAGATGATGAAATGAAAAGCTGAGAACTGTTCTCTTAAGCCCTTTCAGTGATGGCAAAACTGCCTTCAGTTCAAGTTAAAATAAAGAGGGAAATGCTTCCACTCTTCAGTAACTGTTGTAATTACTGTGTGGGGGATGCTTTTCAGTGTGAATGGAAGGATAGATATAAAAAATATGTTAAGTATGGTGCATGCTGCACAAAAGTTTTGAAAATACTCTAGAGTCAACATGAGGTTGAAATCACAAGCTCATTAATTTATATCTTCTGTGGGCAGGATTTTGCTTTTTCTTACGGGAAGGTGGGCCATAAGCCTGCATTTCTTCTGTGGGTGAACAGTCCTCTAAGTTTTGTTTCTGTCCCCAGATTGTGGTGGTGTAGAGGGTTTTGTAGCTGTCTGTTTATTCACTTCCTTTATAACTAACTGTTTGCTTTTTGTATTGTCGTTCCATAACCTCCTGTCTCTCTGTAACTTTTCATTTTGTGTTTTGGTTCCTTCCTCAATTTTTCTCTCCATTTTCACTGTCACGTCATGGTTCCACGAGTTGGTTTGTTTTGTACATGTGGGGGGTTTTTTTAACTATGCCTTTTCTCAGAAAGCACGCCTCCCGCAAATTGCACCCTCCCTACCAGGTGTCGGTCCCTGCACCGCAACACGTAGGGGGGTTTGTGTGGGACTTCCTGGGAAAGTGAGTGCTCTATAAGGCTTCTGTTTCCTCTGGGGTGGAATGTCACTGCTGGCTGCCCGGCTGCTGCTGCTGCTGTTTGGGTCTGCTGCAATTATGCTTTTTTTCTTAGGTCAAACAGGAACTGGTTATGTCAAGTACAAGCTCTAACAGTCTCTGCGTTCAGCTCATGTCAGAGTGGTTATAACCACAGTCCAAAGGAAGTTTGCCGCTATTCTCCCTGATTTAAAGTCAACAGAAGCTGTTGCTTTTTATTCTAATTCTCTTGCTGTGGTTCACCTTTAGTTCTAACCTCTGCTGTCAGTTCTGCCTGAACCAGCTAAAACTCAGCTGTTCTAAAATGTCTCATTGATAGAGGTCAGTATTGACTTATTCTTGAGGTTTATTGTGATTATTATCCTGTAATAAGAAAAAGGGGGAAAAAAAACCAAAGGAAGAATAAAGAAAGAAAAATACTGCTAATAATCAGGGATGTGGCCATCAAAACCTTCAGATGGGTAGTATACACACAGAGGTATTTGTGTGCATGTATTCTGCAAAAAAGAACTGACTTGGTTCTTGAGGGGTGGAAATAAATACATATATATATATGTATATGTTGCTTCAGAAGTAAGAACTGACTAACTACATGTGGAAGTCCTGGTTCCAGTTACAGACCTAAAATTAGTATTAATTTGGCATGCTTGCTATGCATGATAGGTAGTCCTTGTAAAGACATAGGACACTACCATTTTTTTGTTGAAGGACACTTGACTTTGCTTTGGTAGCAAATGAAGACAGTACTCAGCTTTGGAATACCAGAAGTCTCATTAAGAACAGCTGGAAATGATGGCTGTTTTAAGAAAGAGATTTGGGGGAGTTTTTCTAAAAAGAATTTAAGGTTGCCCCATTCAAAAAGAAACCTTCAAACTTTTGATGTGTAGCAGCCAAAAGGTATACTCCTCACCTTGAATAGTTCTTCTCAATACTAAATAAAAATGAAGCATTAAAAAACATAGGGTGATCTCAAAGGAGTGCTGACAAATGTGGACAGTACAAGTATCTTATTCAGTATGTCTTTAAGACAGTAATATGTTTGTGTAGCAGTCTGTGAAGGATAGATGGAGAGAGAAATTAACTGCATGTTCCATCAACTTTATAGTTTCCTAGAATAGCGAAAAGGAAACTATACTAATAAATTACGCACTAAGCTTAAGTCAACAATTTGAAGTTGAAATACGTATTTTCAGACTACTACTCATGTCTTACAATAATTGTCTTTGGTTTTCAAGTTGTTTGTTTCTGTGAATTTTACATACTTTTTTAAGAGAATTTCTGAACATGAACCGCATCAGAGCGTGAAAGTAATTTAAAGTAAAAGGGATGTTGTCAAATTAAAGAACGAAGCTGTTCATGAAGTCATAATCTCATCACCATTAAAGTTAACCTTGAGAGATGGTATGACTGTAGTTCTGTATTATTGTAACTCATTAGAGTCCTCCAAAAATAAATTGCACTCTGACTCAGGCATAGGAAAAACTGAAATAAACAAATATTACTTTGAATTACTTGAATCCATTTTGGTATCAAAAAATCATAAAAGCGAATTGAATATATTTATCTCTTGGTTATTCTCATCCACTTCCCTCAAAAATCTATAGCTTAAGTGAATATTAAGATTCTAAGATTTATCACTGAAAACTGAGGACATTCCAAACTGAAAATTACCATGTAGTTTTAATTAACTTCTTATTTGAGTGTGTGTATCGCAATATACAGTGATACAGTGTTTAACCATATGAACAATGTTTTTCCACAAAAGTGTTGCCTTTGGTGTGTAAGAGATGTAGCTGAAACTCGCGAAAAAATCTCGGGTGTGGCTGACACCTGTCATGGAAAATTTCAGCACAATTTGTTAATATTTGGCAAACAACTGAGAACAAGGTTCTGCAATGGAAAGACGTTGAGGCTCGTAGTTAGCCTAGCTCCACTCCTGAGTACACGGATCTATTGAATACTAAGAACTTCATCATTTCCAAGCTGGGAAATGAAGAAGTCATTTCTTTCCTCTCACTCTTGCTTTATCTTCATATGGAATGAATATTACACCCAAAGTCCCACATTAAGTTTCACAGAGGAAAAAAACAATACATTTTGTATCAACATAACTGCTGTAAACAGATAAGAATACAAGATACTAATACCTTTACCTACAGGTATTTAACTTCAGACACCAGGAAGCATGCAGATTTTCAGAAGGCAAGTGTCTGCCCTCTGAAAGTCAACCTTTGTTGAAGTGCCTTAAGATCAATACTCAAACTTACTAATCACTTTTGAAACCTACATCTAAGAAAAAAGAGACAGAGAGACTGCCAGTAATTGCAAATCCATCTGCAGAGAGCACCAGATAAAAAAGCCATCATAGTGATGTTACAGTGACTCCTCAATCCATCCTCACCTTTTTTATATAATGGGATATCCTTTTTCCATTTGTTCTTTATTTATTTTCCATTCTCTCCCTTTTCCTGTGATTTGGGAAAAACTTTGATATTGAAGAAACAGCTGTTCTAAAAAACAAGGTCAAAAACCCCAATTACTCCAGCCCTTCACCTGGTGAGAGGTCACGGCTGGTACAGGCATTGGCTGAATGAGCTTGCCTGGTGCTGCCCTAGTATTATTTCCATATTCAAGCAGGCAGGACTGACACTATTAAACAGAGTGATTCATCTCTGTGGAACTGAGTACAGACTTTATCCTTTGCTAAATACAGCAGTAGGCTGAAAGCTTGGTTTGTCTGCTAATCCAAGACTAAGGATCTGATCTTGGATCCTCCAAGAAGGACCCCTGTACTAGAGAAATACTTACGAGTAATTAGAAGTTCTGATGGTGAGCATTTTTGAAGGCTTCTCTTCCTGCCAAATTTCCTGTAGCATTCAAGTCCTGGTTTTTTTTAATCATTAAATTAAGGTGGTTGTCAAGCATTCCCTCTCATGCTTAAGTCAATTATCTGTAATGAATATTGGAGTTGTCATTTGATGATTTATACTCTGCTTGAATTGTAGCAATTATTTAGTAAGTGTCTTCTAATCCAACTGCTAAGTCATTAGTGTAAAAGCTATGATATAATTAAAATAATTATAAAACCAGATAAGAAATAACATCATGCAAATAATGAGCCTGGTGTGCATATTAGGTTTGGTTGTTACCTGTCTTGACCACATCTCTTCAGAAGTTGTTTTGTAGCTTTGTTTCAGCTAACATCTTCGATTTGACTCACACACTAGTAGGTAAGGAGGAAAAAAAGAAAACACACACAACTTTTTATGCAACTGATACAGTAAAAATAAAACTGTCAGACTCTTACATTGCCTTGGAGTGCAGTAAGAACAAAAGGAAAATCCAGTAATCATCAGTAAGACAGTGAAATAGCAACATTAGGGCTCCATGGCCATTGTGATCGTGACTGTTCTCTTAGGTTCATGCATGCACATGCACATGGATGCACACACAAACCTTCTCTATCTCTCTGTCTCTTCCCTATTAAATACTCCTCTAAATATCAACTAAAAAGAAAGGAAAAGACCAGCCATGATTCTTTTTACCAAGAAAAGGTATCAAAAGTGGTAAACATAAACTGCTTTCCTGCTTTGACTGACTCAAGGAAGATCAAGTACATGCTACTCCCCATCAGACTGCTTGGAAGGAATGGCAAAGTAATAAATATGCACAGTCACTCACTGTCAAACTAGTGGAATTCAAAGGTTGACTAAATGATTACATAGACTTCTTTCTAAGTACATCTGAGACTAATGTAGCAGATTCATTCTACTCTCGATAATATAATAATAATATTAAAATAAATAATAATAATATTATTTAAATCCTGATAATAAAAACAAGCATGTGAAAAAATATAGCTGGAATAATCAACAACTTTGTAAATATATATCTATTTCATAATTAAATTACTAAATTTTTCACATCTCACTGATTTTTTTTGCTCTGCACCCAGCGATCAGATTTAGGCCAGCTATATCTTTAAAATGAATGAGATGGCATTTTAAAAGAAGATGGGTTTCTCTGAGACTGCTATTTGGTGTTACAATTGTCTTGTTCCCCCGCGTGACTGTTGCATCGGAGTACGCAGTTAATGGGGCTGGGCAGAAACGCTGCTGCTGGATCTTGTAAGGAATGCTGCAAGTGTGTGTTCTTGCTCAAAGGGAAATAGTGCAAACTAAAGATTATTATTTTGCTCTGTAATGAACGTGTCTCGGTATGTATCTGATCCTGCTTGCTTGGGGCTGCTTCCTGGGGCAGATGCTTGCTGCGCTCCTCTGCTCAATTTCACTGATGTAGTCCCATGCACTGAGGCTTCACCTCCAGTCTGCAGCAAAACTCCACTGATTTCCTAATAGCTGGTAATTTCCGGTGTCTGCCTCGTTTTTAGTTTGAGTGACAGCAGAGCTCCAGATTTTTTCCAGTTGTAATGTGCTTTCAAAAATTCCTCATTTTTGTTTGGATAAATATTATGATTATTCTGAAAATCTGCATTTTAAGAAATATTTTAAAACCCCATAAAAAAAAACAAAACAAAACAACAAAAAAACCCACCAGAACAAAAACCAAATACTGAAAAGGGGGCTAGCAATTACACAAAAAGTGTCTTTCTTTGGAAGAAAGAACTTATTCAAAACCAAAATGAAGATGTAGCAATAATTATTCTCCATTTAAATCCTGTGCAGCTGGGTAAATAATACTTCTGTAGCATACAGAAAATTGCATGTGACCTCAGCATAACATTTCAGGTACTGTTCTGTCTTCCTTCATCATGTGCCAGCAAAAGATGCTACCCTTAACAGCAATTGAAAGAACAGGATGGTTCATTCGGATCCTGCAGGGCTATTCTGAATTCTAGCCTCTATTTTTTTTTTGCTGTTAAATTGAAGAAACAGCATAGCAACATCATTACAATAGAACCAAGAGCTACAAAGGAAACGCAAAATGAGAGGTCTTAAACTTTCATAATGTAGATTCAGTAACAGTCATAAAGGAGCCATGCTTTTTCCCCCATGCCTTACTAGTCCCATATTTAATCAAGTGTTTTATTTTCACATTTTTGTTCCCTTTTATTAAATCTGTTTGACCAGTTATAGTTGTGCAGCTCAGCTTAGTGTGCTCTTGGATTTCAGTCAGAATTGTTAGTTACACACTTCTCTAGATGAATTAACTCAGGCTTTTGTAACGTTATAACTATTTCAGGATCAAACAATGAGATGTGGTATTTGGCATTTTGCAAGTCTCATCTTTCCCAAAATCCCCAATAATACAACCTTTACAACAGCTGTCCTTGAAAAACTTGGTATGAAGAATGCTATTTTAAAAGCCAAAGAAAAGTATCTTTACATCAATGTATCTGTTACAGACCGACATGACACTGCTCTGCTGTACCTCACTCTGAAGCTGCTGCTTGTACAAATTCAGTATTCTACATTGTTATGTGTAAAATATATGCCACAAATGAGGGCTTCAAATTTCGTTTGCCTGGTTTCATATACCAAATGTAATACCAATTAGCCTGTTCTTTAGAAATATTTTTCTCCAGGCCATATCCTGCCTTCTTGGAGTGAAATTTTGCCGTGGGAGAAGTGCAACATATGTTGTAGAATCCAAATTGCTACTTTGAACGAAAAGACATTAACTTTTCCTCTCTTCTATCAACTGAAAAAGATGAAATATCTGTACTGATGGCTCTTTGTTGACTTACCTTGCTGTTATCAGTGAAATTGACAGCAGATGCCTATGAAAAAATATTGGAGATACTTGAAAAAAAGCAATAATGAACCTATAGGGCCTCATGTTACACAGGGGACTCCAGCATTTTGCCTTGGTCAATCCTGCTGTTGAACAATGTTGGAGAGAACTGTTAAAAATATGTCTCTTTGGTCATTATTGTTTTTAGATTGCACCTTATATGGGAGAATTAAAACAGCAACAGTGCAGGAAGAAGAGGCAGATGCTATTTTTTTGTTTGTCTTTGGAAGGGTGACTTCAGTGTCAAAATTAAGAGAGACAAACTTTTAGCTTTGACAAGCCTTCATGTCTTGAAGGCTTTACTCCATAGTTGGAGTTTTTCTACCTTTTATTTATTCCCTTTTGACAAATCTAGGTCATCTGTAGAAGAAGTGAAAAATATGTGTTTTGCTCATGGGGATGAAATAAGGCCGTAGACGATGACATAGAGGAACACATTAGGGTTCATCTCAGAGAGTGAAATTCCACATTTTCAAAATGTCATTTAGAATTCTGGAAGGAAGATACTTGCTAGTGATGTGGTGTAAATCCAGAATTTTCTACAGTTAGCATATTTCCCTTTTCCCAGAACTCTTACGTATTGGAGAATGTTTTCTCTAAAGAAAGTTGCCTCTAAGTGAAATGGTGTAATCTAATGTAAAGGTCCTTATTCTGTTTTCTTTCTTTTTTTTTTTTTTTGTTAAATTGATGTCTATAAAAGATGCAGCTCTGTGTTCGTGAAAGATTGTGTGTCTGTATGTCGTTACCTGATTTAGATCTGCCTGTTTTGTCCTGTATTCTTGAACTGCCTTATCTCTGGACACTGTTTTCACAAGCTCTAACTCTTTTTCTTTCGCATCTCCTTCCTGGATTTGCTGCTTCCTTCAGCCTCACCTCAAGGTCAGTATTCACTTTTAATATGGGTGTTTATGACTGTTGTCTATTCAGCTAAAATTGAGATCTCACAGAAAATTGCACATCAAACTACATGATCTACAAAATAAGAGATCAGAGATTTGGTTAAGTCTGTGTAGGAGGATGGGTTGGATAGGGTGCATGTTTAGAAGAAACTTGTACTTGAAGGGAAGAATTTATATCAAACCACTGTAAATCAATGTTGTAGCGCACTGGGAAGAAGGGGGAAGACTTACCAGTAAAGCCTTTCAATGAAAAAAAATAAAGGAACTGGAAGCTAGACAGTTTAAATATTACTGGTGTTGTCTGTTATTTCAGGAATTAAAAAGGTGGAATGTTAGCCATATTCTTTGATGCACGCTACTGAGTGCAAAACTAGTTCCTTTAAAATACTAGTCACATATACTTTAGCATTTGGATTTTTGTCCTTGCATCTGTGTCGGAAACCTTGTGATGTTGCAAAAGCAGTTTTGATGCAGTTTGAGTGTGTTTTGCTGTCAGAAAGAACCGAGAGCTGAGGGTTAAAGATAAGTAAATTAGCAAAAGGATACATTTGTTGAAGGCACAGAGTGATAAACTATTGAAGAAAACCTACCAAGAGACAACATGTGGTGAAGTTTTTCAGCTATGGCTTATGGTTTTATTTTTATATTTTAAAAGCAGTTGCTAAACCTAGATCTGGGCATTTCAGTAGAATAACTAGAAGTAAATATCTATGGCCTACATAATGCAAGTCATACAAGTCAGAGCACATTATCTAAGGCTCTGAAACCATTTGGTAGAAAGTGTCCGTGACTTCTGATGAAGGAAAGATGATAATTGTTTCAGGCCATGTCTTTGCCCAGAAAGCCTCTGCTTGACTGAATTTCTGAGTTATTGACCAGCATCTGACTTTTCTATTCTTGATTAACACTGAGAAATGTGGTGGTGAGTGGAATCCCATGATGCTGCAGTGCTGCTGATGACTTCAGATTGTGTTGGTGTTCTGACCTTGGTTTGGCACAGACATCACATTTGTGGCCTTGGCTGCATATTTTCCTTCCTCCCACAAGCTGGAAAAAGATTGGAAGTTAATCATGTTGTTGTCCATCGATACCTTCCGTATTCGGTGTGTCATACTGGCATACTTGTAATTGTTGGGGAGAAGACAGCTGTCCTTGAATGACCCTTTTTCTTCGGATCCCAAAGAAAAGAACTGCTAGGAAGCTTTTTTGCTCTGTGAGCATTCTCTGAAATACACGCAGTGTCTTTTCTTGCATGAGCAGAGCTTCTTTTGGGTATTTACCAGTTGCCACTATGAGCAGAGTTGGATGTGCTTCGTCTGGCTGATGTAGTGCTAAATGTAATGGAGTCCATCTGTCAAAGATATTTCTGCTTCAATCCATATGGCTATAGGTCGTTATCAACACCTGCACCTATACTGGAATTTGTGATGAAGAGGAAGAACTAGATTTAGGGTGTGTTTTCTCTGAGACCTGGCATGATTTCTCTTTTCCAAACAATGTAACCATAACTCTTACTTCTTTCATTTAGAACATACTGTAAAATGTGGCTAGAAAATGTATGACTGCGGTTTGAGCTGGCCAAGTGTTAGGATCTTTGAAGAGTTTTCTGACAGATTGTCCTTTCTGTCCTCACAGTGTCCTAATGATTTTATGGTTTGGTTTTTTTTATTTTATTTTTTCCTATTTTTTAAAATTGATTGCTGTGATGTGTAGTTGCTGAGTTTTTCATATATTTGTTAAAATAAATCTAGAGTGTAAGGGAATAATAGGTGAAATGACTACTCTTGGAACTACAAGATCTCTGCTGGCCAGAAATACAATTAAAAGTTTCTTTTAAGGACAAGCAGGAGAATTACAGAGGTTGTGGTAGCACTCATTTTCTTTCCTGTGCCTTTCAGTGTTTGCCTGATTACTGCTAACTGCAACATATGAAGAAATAGCTATCTGTAAAGTTACATTCTACACTGGAAGCTACTGTGAGAGTCATGACTTTATTTTTTCTCTTAATGGTGTAAAGCAGTTATTTTATTCAGACATCAAAGCAAATTTATTTTCCTGGAAAAGAACTTAATATGTGAAAAAATGTGTTAGTTATGTCTGTCTTCTAGAAACAGGGACAAATACTCTGAATTTTATCTGTTCTCCTTAATAGCTTTGCTTACTGTAGTCAGTGCAAACCCTGTGAATTTTCTGAGCTGTCTATTAAGTTTTCATTATCTGTCTCCTATTGATAAATGCAGTGAATATGAATGTTATAGTCTAATCCGCATTGCTGCTACTGCTCAGAAGTCTAAGTGCCTAAAGTGGATGTCATACAGATTCATGGTAAATAAAATAATCTTGGAAGTCATGGGGATTAAAGCAGTTTTCCTTAAGGAGTTTTTGGCTAAGCGTCTGTGTTGATGACAGCTTTACACAAAGCACTTTCTAATGCTGAGTTCAAGAGTAATAAGCCAAATAATACAAGTCTGGTGTCATTACCTGCAGCAATAAAAAAAAATAGAAAAATACCATTAAGTCATATGCTACAGTGCTTTTAAGTGGTTCTTATGCGTACATATTGCAAAAGATGAGATAAAAAAAGATAACAAAACCGACAAAATCAGATGCTGTATTGAGCAATAACGTACTTTTTAAGGAAAGAATGAGCTATATTGATAAAGCAAAAGCAAGATTTCTGCCTTCAGATTGGGTAACAAACAACTACATCTTTTTTTTTTTTTTTGTCTGCGGAATAACATTGAATGTGCTGTTTATCAACAATTTATCTTTGTAGTATGGCACTGGAATGGAATAATAGCTGGAACAGTAGGACAGGAGGCTTGTCTTTTAGTGTCTAGCTTTCTAATGTCAGGTTTTCGAATAGTTTATATTACATGTTTAATTGTACTGTCTATCATCTTTTGAAGGAAGTAATCCAGGTCTTAAGAGAAAGAAGTTTTGGGGGGTTTTTCCCATACCAAAGAGAATTTGGTACAATAGGAAGTAATAAAAAAAATACTGTGAACCTTATTTCCATGCAGTAAAGTGGCTTGGTGATTAGATGAGTGCAGGCTGGTGGCATAAATCCAGATAGAAGTCTGTTTGGCGTCCATGTAAAATTAAATGTCAGTATAGCAACTCAAGTGTGGCCTTATAAAATCAAAGTAAAATCAAAATCCTAAATCTGAGGGGATTATTTCAGTCCTTTTTCCAAGGTCCTAAATTTATGTTAAACAGAACATGTTTAATCACCAAAGAAATATTTAAAATGTACAATCCTTCTATAACAGAAGGAAAATAACAGATAATAGTGCATAGAAAGTTAAGCAAATGCAGGCAACTCAGGATACTACTCAGTAACTGGTTAAAAAAAATAAAGGCAGAGTACTTAGTTACAGGCATATATAACCTGTGGCACCTGTGAGTTTGTGATGGAAATACCTTTATAGTTATACACTATACCTCTAGGAAGCTGTGTATGTGAGCACTGAGAAAGTGCCTGGGGAGGAGAAATTTCACTGGAAGTGTGGCTGACTCTTCAGTTCATAGCTTCAGAAGACTCAGGTCTTCATTCTGCCACCATGCTGGTCATTAACTACATCTGGAAATGATAAAAATTTTAATCATGTTGTGTCAGCAATGGTTAGTTTTAGCTTAGCAGAGCCAGATAGAACATGTTCAAAGAAGTTTCCATTTAAATTTCCTTGGTCATCTCTGAAAAATAACAACCTCTAATAATTGTTTTCTATGTAGTATGTTTCCTTAATTCTACTTAGAGCAAAAATGGCTTTATGGAATTCTTTGCGTTAAAAATTGCTTTGCTTGTAAGAGTTGTCTATTCCTTGCGAGTGAGAAGTAAGACATCTTAGAGACTCTGTTAGGTAAAGGAAGAAATGAAGGCATCAGATTTGTTGGCTGTGAAGACTGGGTGGTGATGAGTAGGGCACAAAGTAGGACTGTGGTTTTCCTTGAAACAGGTCACTGGCACAGTCTTTCAAATTAGGTATAGTGATTTCCAGAGCTTTCTGCCTTTGAAGTGGAATCTGTATCTTTTCTGTCAAAGGTCCTCTTTTCTTGCCTTACTTCACTGCATCTTGACAAAGCAAAATTATTCACAGCTGTACCTCACCTTAGAATTCTCACTTGCATGATCTGATTTCTTTCCTATTACTGCTGAAATTGATTTAATTATATGAAACACTGAGGGGTCATTTCTGTGTTATTGCTGTTTTCAGTACATGTATTCACAAAGCGTGTTGCTTTCCTGTGGGAATTTGAACTGAGGTAGCATTAGAAAGATGTAAGTGATTAGATATGGCACTAGGGAGAATGTTTGTATGTCAGCAGTGTGCTGTGACTTTTGAAGAGCTCCAAGTCAAATGCTTCAAGAGATTAGAGGAATTCTTCACAATTTGCTTTTTTTCAGATGCAGCCATACTATATGAAACATCAAAATACAACATTATTTTTAGAAGACATGTTAGAACATGTCTTTACGTTCATACATCCCAAATCTAACAAATCACCTAGCATGTCATCATTATCAGATTAACTGAAATTATCATTCAAACTTCATGCAACATTAAACATTTTGATTAACCCATATGTGTCACATTTTCTCTAAGGAATGAAATCTGGAAGTTATTTTTCATCTCTAATGGCTAAATTTTGTGCAAAAATTTATACCCCCAAATTGTTAGATTTTTGTCTCTTCGGACTAGATTTTCACTTTCTATGGATAGAGTGAATTTATGTGTCTATGGTAAAATAGTCTTGGTGCACACATTTCCTTAGCTGACTCCCAGAAGCTTTAACAGACCCTAGACTCAGCAATAATATGGTAGCTACAGAGAACTGTTAGGCAGGAGACCTTTTTAAAAGGTCACTGAAAAGGATGGGGAGTTCAGTAGCTTCTTTTCCTCCTTTTTTACTGAGAAGGACCCCTTTCAGATCCCTGAGCACAGAGGCAGAGTCTGCGGGAGTGAAGCATTACCCACAGAAGTAGAAGATGAACTTGCAGACCACTGCAAGAAGTATGCAGGTTGATGGAATCAGATCAGACACATACAAGGCTGCTGGGGGAGTCAGCTGATGCCGTAGTGAGGACTCTTATCATCCTCGAAAGCTTGTGGCTATCAAGGGAAGTTCCTCATGACTGGCAAACATCCTGCTCATCTTCAAGGAGGATGAGAAGGAGGATCCAGGGAATTGTAGGCCAGTCAGTATAACTTCATGCGCTGGAAAGTTTTTGGAGTGGACTGAAAACCATCTTCAAGCACCTGAAGGACAAGAAGGTGATGGGGAACAGCCAGTATGGATTTACAAGGGCAAATCATGCCTGACCAACATGATTGCCTTCAGTGATGAGGTGACTGGCTCAGGGGGTAATTAGAACTGTTTAATGTCTTCTTAATGATGTGGATGATGAGCCACTATACACCTTCAGCATTTTAATGGATGATAGCAAACTGATGTGACTAGTTACGGGAAGTATATGCTGGAGGGCAGGGCTCCTATTTAACCTGACCTTGACAGGCTGGAGAAATGAACAGGCAGAAACCTCATGAAATTCAGTAAAGACAAGCACAAAGCTCTGCACTTGGGGTTGAATATCCCCCCACATTTATACCAGCTGAGAGTCAACTGGTTAGAAGGGTGGTTTATGGAGAAGGACCAAAGGGTAGCTGAGGACAAGCTGAATTTGAGTCAACCGTGTCATGCTACTGTGAAGAAAGCCAGATGAATACTGAGCTGCATTAGTATAAGCACAGCTGGCAGGGCAAGAAAAGTTGGTTTTACCCTCTGCATGGCGTTTGTAATACTGGCATCTGGAATACTATGTCTAGTTTGGGGCTTCCAGGTACAAGAAAGTTTGGGATAGTGGAGCAAGGCAGGCAGGCAGGCAAGTGAGATGGCTAGGTGCTACAGAACATAACGTGCAAGGAGGAGCAGAGAGAACTGATTATGTTCAGAACCAGGAAGAGGAGCCTCGTGAGAGATCATACTGTGGTCCCTCAGCTATCTAATGGGAACATCAGAAGACAGAGCAGCTCTTCTTAGAGGTGTTCAGTAAAAAGGTTGAGAGGCAACAGATACAAATTGCAGCATGTTCCAATCAAAGTTCCAATGAGATAATTGGCAGAAAAAGTTGACAGTGATGGATTCAGATACTGAAAAAGATGCCCAGAGAGGCTGAGGAGTCTTCATGGAGATACTCAAAACTCATCTGAACAAAGCTATGAGCAACCTACTGTAATTTGGCCTTGTTTTGAGCAGGGGTTGGACAAGGTGACCTTCAGTGATCCCTCCAACCAAAATTACTCCATGATTCTAAGTTACTATGGCAAATTAATCTGTATTCTAGGACAAACTCTACAAATTTTGTTTGGTTTTTGTAAGAATTTGCTGCATAATATTGATCCTGAAAAACAAAATGAAAACAGTAAAAAGAATATGGTGGGGTGGTCCACTGCACTTGTCATTCAGTTTGAAAGAGCTGTTTTCCATTATTCACATCCCTTTTTGTCACATCCTTTGTCTTCCTCAGCTTGTGGACAAATAGAATAGAGCATAGGTGACTCTCAGCTTTTTCTCAGCTACCTTGTTGAGACATCGTTTTTCTGCTGTGAGGTTTCCAGCTGTCTAGGAAGTTACTTCTCCTGTGTTTAGACTGTGACCAAATTGAAATGTTACCTTTAGTTCTTGTGTTATTTGTGAAGATCAAATTCCATTTTTGACATGTGCACAATGTGGCTTCACTGCCTTAGATGAGGGCATTGAACTCTTGTGTTTCAGATGTGCCTTTCAGTATTTTACTCATCAATTAAGAGCATTTCTTGTTACCACTGGTCACTAGCTAGTATTTTTCGCAGGATAATAGAGTGGTTTGGGTTGGAAAAGACCTTAAGATCAACTACTTGCAACCCCCCTGCCATGGGCAGGAACAATTCACACTACACCATGTTGCCGGAGGCTCTGACCAACCTTACATTGAACACTGCCAGGGATGGAGTATTTACCATTTCTTTGGGCAGCCTGTTCCAGTGCCTCACCACCTTGCACTCATCCCAGTTCCTGTAAAACCAGCTTTCCTAACTAGCCTGTGCATCTTTGCAAATAATTTCTCTTCTTTTGGATGAAAAATGTTCTAGGTAATCATAGATATTGCAGTCATTCGGTTTATAGATTCAGTGCACACTTCTGTTACTATCACTCAATTAATTTGAAATCACTCTTAATCACATTACTATAGAATGAAAATAAAATTACTTACCCAAAGCCAGCTATTAGATATTGCAAGATAAAAACTTAATTAACATTCTTAGACTAAGATAAAATTGGTAAGCTCTTTTTCCCCTCCTTTTCCTTTTTCTCCTATGGCTCTCTTCCATTTCATTGTCCTGAATGGGTACCTCCAGTCAAGTAGTCCCTCTTTCTGTGTAACATGTTCTTCATTTGCGAACAATAGAGGGCCCCTTTCATGATGGAATATGTCAGTTTTTCAAGCTAGTCTTCTTGAAGCACCCCAGGTAATTCAGACAGATATAATCATGCTCTCAGAAACTTATTTAATTTCCTTCTTATCTGGCTGCTAGACCATTCTTCTTGATTAAATTAATTAAAGCGTTTATTTTTTTTTTTGTCCTTGGAGAAGGAAATGTTTCCAGTTTGTCACTTTCTTGTCAGGATTGGCTAATTAACTCCTAGCTCTAAGGCGTGATGTGTCACTTACCCTTTAAGTGACCCGACATACTCAGTTTGACTTAAAAGTGTCTTTACATGGAACATTATTGTGTATCTATTTAAAGTACTGAACAGATTTGATAGAAGTTGGGATCAAGCGTAATGGTAGTTTTGGGGTGACAGCTGGGTTGGAGTGATGCAGTTCCAGCACCCTTCTTTTTAGCATTCTGGAGTGAGCTTGATCATTACAAGTTATCCGTCTCCTTTTTAAAAAAAAACAAGAGTGAGAAAGAATTGGAAATTTGAGTTGCAAAATACTCTCTGTAGATAGACAAAAAAAGCCTCATCTGGTCCTAGAAATCACAACTGCCAACAGGGCATGCTCAGTGCCAGCCTTGACAAAAGATTGTTACAGGTGCAGAAAATTGAGGCTGCTTTCCTGCTAGTTCCTACTTTCTTGTTTTGCACAGCTCCCTTCTAGCATGTAAATTTGTGACTTAGCTCTAAGTCACGGATTTACTGTAGCTCACCAGATGGCAGCTCTGAAAAGCATATGTTGTCTTCCTTCACTTTCAGCAGCAGTCCAGCTTTTAGCTTTAGCAGTCCCACTGGCATCAATAGCACCGAACAGGTTGTTTTCCTTCTGAACACCAGCAATACTCAGATTGTCTGCAAACTTCCCCTTACTTTTTCAATGTCTTGAGTTATTCATGCTATGTTTGATGAAGTCCCACATGCTGGGAACTGAAAGAGAGCTGCCATAATGCAACTTTACCCTACAGTTGAACATAAGGGTAAAGAATCTTAGCCATGCAGCTATCTCTATCTCTGAAAAGAGACTTTTTTTCCTTTTTCATTGTTGCTATATGGAAAAATCAGGAGAGAGCATTAAATGAAGTTACTGGTAAAAACTTTATTAGGCACTGCAAAAGTGGCCACTGACTCAGAATGTGAAAAAAAATAGATCTTTCTGATGCATTTGAGTACAACAATCATAGAATCATAGAACAGTTTGGGTTGGAAAGGACCTTAAGATTGTCAAGTTCCAACCCCCCTGCCATGGGTAGGGACACCTCACACTAAACCATGTCACCCAAGGCTCTGTCCAACCTGAACTTGAACACCGCCATGGATGGAGCATTCACAGCTTCCCTGGGCAACCCATTCCACTGCCTCACCACCCTCACAGTAAAGAACTTCTTCTTTATATCCAAACTAAGCTTCCCCCGTTTAAGTTTGAACCCATTACTCCTTGTCCTGTCACTACAGTCCCTAATGAAGAGTCCCTCCTCAGCATCCTCATGGGCCCCCTTCAGATACTGGAAGGCTGCTATGAGGTCTCCACACAGCCTTCTCTTCTCCAGGCTGAACAGCCCAAACTT